>SJJU01018576.1:0-13506 GCA_012932125.1 Conopomorpha cramerella
TGTTTTATTTATATAAGTATGTATTTAAAAGAAAAAAAAATATATTTAAGTAAGTATATCTCGTTTTCTGATTTCCATGACACAAGTGCTTTAGCTACTTAACATGGGATGACGGCAATGTGTGTGTTGTTGTAAAATATTTATTTGTTTATTATTTATAAAGTCTACCTCACCTCGCTCGCTCTGAGCGATAAGATCGCCATTTGCAATCTTACCATTGTTAGTTTTACATTTTGTAATGTACAGTGTGCAATAAAGAGTTTATTCATTCATTCATTCACCCCTAAACGACTCCAAGGTCAACATAGCCCACAAAATTTGAGCCCGCGAGCTAAATTGACCAGATACGTTTTGTATTCGTTGTCGTCTCGGCCCACAGTGCTCTAAGTATGCTATCAATAACAAAAAATAGGTTCATGTGCTCTTTAAGTGACGTAGGTTCTGAACTGCGAAAAAAAATTACTTTCTTAGTCGTCTCTTGAGGGGTTCAAAGGAATTAACTTAGCCCATTGTATGAGCAATGAATTAATATGTCGAGATGACTACCCACAAATTTGTATGTGATCAATTTAGCCCGCGAGCTGAAATTTTCTGGGCTAAGATGACCCCTGCATTCTCTAAACATGTCACAAATCTTGGGCATATGGAGAGAATGGGTGAAAGTCGATTGACGAAAGAGATTTATATGGGTGATGTAATGGGCCGGGTGTGTAGAGGTCGCCCCAGAAGGACATATACAGACCAGATTGGTGATGTCTTGGCCGAAGGTGGCGTGAAAAGTACTCGAAACCGGAGGTCATGTATGAAAAGATGTATGAATGTAGACGAAGCAAAAGGAGAATGTCAGGATCGTGACAAATGGAGATCTGTAGTCTCTGCCTACCCCTCTGGGAGACAGGCGTGAAGTGTATGTATGTATGTCACAAAACAGTGTTTTCATAGCGTGTGTCAAGAGCCTTTACACCGCCGCACAATTAGTTGCTAGTACGCATCACGTTTCCCAACAAATTTCATAACATTGACTTCAAACAAGTTTTGAGATTACTCTGTCAGTAAATTTCAATTTGTGTTTCACTGCCTTTTCACCGTCATATCATTTGAGTATATGTATGTGTGAATTTCGATATAATATACGTAATATACACACATCAAAAGTGTCTAGGGATCAAGTACATTTTAGAAGATTGCAATCAAGAATATATTTTACAAAAACTGAATTAATTTATAATTTATTCAAAATGTGGTGATAAGTCATTGATACAGGCATGGGGAATTAGGTAGGGGCCAATCCACTGTTGAATTTTTGAACGTCTCTCACTACTATACAAAAATAATCTATAGTTTCTGAACGTGATTCTGTTATTCTGTTGGCATAGCAACCTGTCAGTTAGGTTTGAGCAATTGTTTTTTTTCTCTCTTCTTCGTCTGCCTCTGCTACTACGTATTACTTTGAAAGCTCTAATTCAGTATTAAAGTAAATCAGTTGATAATACAATTCTTGTGTATCATTTAAACCATAACCAAACAATAGGTTATGGGCCCAGACACCGAGGATATATTCGTTTAGTGTCAGTTACATTATTATTCAAAGTGCGAGTAAGAAATGGATGCAAGTAAGAAACGAAACATCAAGCCCTTCGATGGAGATCGATACAGTGTTTGGAAATTTAGAGTAAGGGCTTTGCTTACAGAATTGGATGTAATAAAAGTTATTGACGAGCCTCGCCCTTCAAGTTCTGAACAAACCATAGAATGGGACAAAAGTAGCCGGTTAGCAAAAAGTATCATAGTGGAATACTTATCAGATTCTTTTCTCTCCTTTGCGAAGGAAGAAACAACAGCAAAAGAGATTTTTCTAAGTCTAGATGCCCTTTACGAAAGAAGAAGCTTAGCTACGCAGTTGGCGCTTAGAAAAAAATTGCTGAGCCTGAAGTTGAAAGGTGACACCCCTCTAATACGCCATTTTACTGTATTCGACGATTTGGTCACAGAATTGATGGCTGCTGGTGCCAAAATGGAGGAGACTGATAAAATTTCCCATTTATTTCTCACTTTGCCTACTACTTATGATGGTGTAATAACAGCCATTGAAACCCTCGCAGAGGATAATATAACAATAGCTTTTGTAAAGAATAGACTGCTGGACCACGAAGTCAAACTTAAGAATGAATCAAATGATACAAGTTCTAAAGTATTATTTACTGATAATAGAAGACCAACAAAACGATGGAATGACTCAAACAACTTTACTCCCGGACCCAAACATGAAATAAAGAAAACTTACAAAATGTCTAAACCAAAGAAGACATCATTAAAATGTTATCATTGTGGACGGAAAGGTCATGTAAAAAATGACTGTTACTACTACAAAAGGAATATAAATCAGCAAAATAAAGGCTCAGACAAACGTGATAAACCAAGAACGGTTCAAACCATACAAACCACTGATGCGGTTGATACATTTAAAGGGTTTGCATTTATGACTGGTGAATACCAAATTGACAACGATCAAAGCTCAACATTTTTAGTTGATTCTGGAGCATCGGATCATATTGTCAACAGGGAAGATTTTTTTTCAGATCTCGAAATATTAGCTAAACCAATTAGAATTTCCATAGCTAAAAATGGTAATTTTATTTCAGCAACTAAGGTGGGGACACTTCACGTTAAAAGTGACACAGGTGTTATGGGAACACTTGAGAATGTCCTGTATTGTGCAGATGTGCCATATAATCTGCTGTCTGTGTCAAGGATGCAACAAGCTGGTATGACTGTCACATTTAACAGTCAAGGTGTACATGTCAGCAAGGACGGTAAGCTGATAATCACTGGTGAGTCAATGAACAATTTATATATGGTTAAGTTGACAACATTAAGGAATCTTTCTATTGCACATGTTTACAACAAAAATTCCTATGATTTATGGCATAATAGACTTGGTCACATAAGTAAAAGTAAATTTCTTGAACTAAAATCAAAGAACATGGTAGAAGATATTAAATATATTGAAAATGTTTTCCCTGATAATACTTTATGTGAAGCTTGCATTAATGGAAAGCAAAGCAGATTGCCATTTCAAAAAATAAAAAATAAAAATTATGTACAGCGACCACTTTACAATGTACATTCAGATGTATGTGGGCCAATTACTCCCTCCACAGTTGATGATAAAAATTATTATGTACTGTTTGTAGATGAATACACTCATTATTGTGTTGTTTACCTAATAAAGTACAAATCTGATGTGTATCAGGCATTTAGGGATTTTGTTTCTAAATGTGAGGCTAAGTTCAATCTTAAATTAGTCAATTTATACTGTGATAATGGTGGAGAGTATTTATCTAGTGACTTTAAAAACTATTGTGTGGAAAAAGGTATAACATACCATCTCACTGTGCCTCGTACACCGCAATTAAATGGTGTATCAGAAAGAATGGTACGGACCATCACTGAAAAAGCACGTTCTATCTTAAACGCTGCAAGTCTGGAGAAATCTTTTTGGGGTGAAGCTGTATTAACAGCGGTTCACCTAATAAATATAACTCCTACAAGAGCTATAAACCAGGCAGAAACACCATATGAGCGATGGCATGGTAGGAAACCACAGTTAAAGTATTTAAGAGTCTTTGGGGCCACTGTATACATCCATGATAAAACTACTAGAGATAAATTTGACAGCAAGTCCTGGAAAGGGATACTAGTAGGATATTCACCAAATGGATATAAAGTGTGGAATCCAAATAGTGGTAAATATGTTATTGTGAGGGATGTGATAATTGATGAGACAAATTTTCTTAAAAGCAGGCCAATTGTCATGCCTGAAGATATTGCATCAAAGCATATCAATACTGAAATTGAAAATTCAGTATTAAAGTCTCAAGGTTGTTGTGAGCCTAAATCAGATGGCTTAACATCTGAAGCCAGTCCTACTAAAGTTCATAGACCAAATGGCCATGGTAGCACTGACATTTCCCCAGTAGATATCTCAAATGAACAAAACTCTAGCTCCACATTAAGAAGGAGTGAGAGACTCAAAGGTTGTGTACCTATTAACTATAATGAAAATAATGACTATTTATTATGTATTCAGTCAATGTCATATGATGTACCTTCCTCATATAAGGAAATAACCTCACGAAATGACAGAGCTAAGTGGGAATTTGCAGTTCAGGAGGAATTACAGTCGTTGGCTGAAAATAAAACTTGGGAGTTGGTTTACCGACCAACTGATAAAAATATAGTTAGTTGTAAGTGGGTGTTCACAATAAAGCTCGATGAATTTGGAAATCCAGCCCGATATAAAGCCCGCCTTGTAGCTAGAGGATTTACCCAAGAGTACCTTAGTGATTATTGCGAAACCTTTGCACCAGTTGCTAGAATATCTAGTTTCAGGTTTATGATTTCATTTGCTAACCAAAATAATATGCTTGTGCATCACATGGATGTAAAAATTGCTTTTCTTAATGGTATACTCAGAGAAGAAATTTATATGGAAATACCAGAAGGTTTAGTTATTCAAAATAATAAAGTATGTAAACTAAACAAAGCGTTGTATGGCCTTAAACAGGCAGCGAGGTGCTGGTTCGAAACTTTTGAACAGTCAATAAAAGAAAAAGGTTGCCAAAATTCAGAAAGTGATAGATGCATTTATGTACTTGATAAGGGAAATATAAATGAGAATTTATATTTGATACTATATGTTGATGATCTTGTTTTGATCTGTGCTAATAGGCAGACACTTGATAACTTTAAACAATATGTCATGAGTAAATTCAAGATGACTGACCTAGGTGATATAAGATTGTTCTTAGGAATTAAAGTGTGTAGAAATGAAAATTCTATAACATTAGATCAAAGTGCATACATAAAGAGAATATTACAAAAATATAATATGCAAGATTGTAAACCCGTATCGAGTCCACTAGAATCAAAGTTAGATTATGAAGGCTTGAATTCTGATACAGGATGTGATTATCCATGTAGGAATTTAATAGGAGGTATTATGTATGTAATGCTTTGTACTCGCCCCGACCTTAGTGCATGCATCAGTATACTAAGTAGATATACAACCAAAAACAGTCCAATATTATGGCAATATTTAAAAAGAGTTCTCAGATACTTAAAAGGCACTATTGATCTAAAGTTAACGTATAAAACATCAAATTTTTCAAATGTATTATGTGGTTATGTTGACTCAGACTGGGGTGGTGACAGTAATGACAGAAAAAGTACTACTGGTTTCTTATTTAAAATGTATGATAACAATACTATTACCTGGGGTACTAAGAAACAAAATTCGGTAGCTACATCTTCTACTGAAGCAGAGTATATGGCTTTGTATGAGGCTGTTAAAGAAGCTTTATGGCTTAAATCACTTGCTCAGGGTATAAATATAAATATTACTTCATCTATTCCTATATTCGAAGATAACAATGGTTGTATAAGTATAGCAAATCATCCAACCAGTCACAAAAGATCAAAGCATATAGATATAAAATATCATTTTACAAGAGAAAAAGTGGAACAAAATATAATAAAATTAAATTATATTCCAACAGGTATCCAGCCTGCTGACATGATGACAAAACCACTTTCAACAACCTCATTTATTAAACTAAGAAAATATATCGGACTTGAGTAATTATAAGTATTGTTTTTGATATTGATAAGACTAAGTGTTGTGTTTGATTAGTTATGTGAGAATTACTCACAAAATAGTTAAGTAGTATTTTAACAAAGAACTGTTATTTATAAGACTGCGTGAAAGACTTATATGACTTCTGTTGTATCTACCTGTGTAAATTACAAAAGGGTTATACCTAAATAATCTTCGACTGATTATTGTATAATAAAGGTTGATTATTTACTAAGACTAAGCATATACTTAAATTTAAACTTCATGTGGTGTTATGTTATTTTATGTGAATACTAGCTTTACTTTATATGGTCTGATTAGGTTTTTCTGGGTTTCCCTAATCCATGCAACAAATGTTGGACCGTAATGATTGTTATCTTCCCAGTAAAGAGCTGAAAGGTAATGCGTATGAGTTTTTTAATTGTATAAAAGAATACAATGTCCGTTAGGTGGTCTGCATTGAGATTATTTTTGAGGGGGCGTGTTGAATTTTTGAACGTCTCTCACTACTATACAAAAATAATCTATAGTTTCTGAACGTGATTCTGTTATTCTGTTGGCATAGCAACCTGTCAGTTAGGTTTGAGCAATTGTTTTTTTTCTCTCTTCTTCGTCTGCCTCTGCTACTACGTATTACTTTGAAAGCTCTAATTCAGTATTAAAGTAAATCAGTTGATAATACAATTCTTGTGTATCATTTAAACCATAACCAAACAATATCCACAATCGTGTGAGTGGTGTGGTCAATGTGTTGTCATATCAACTTTGATGAAACTTCTTGTGTAACTAAAGTGTGACGTTTTCGTTTCAGAAAATCTTTCAAACTCTGACGTCGTCACAAGAGATGAGAAGAACAACCATTTTGACAAAGTTTACCAGGCAGGTGAGATATTGTATTATTGTGCAGTTTCATCCACACATCATCATCATTATCATCATCATCATCAGCCCATACTTGTCCATCCACACATACATCCATTAAATAGGTACAGTCGGCTAAGGTTGAAATTTATATGAATGTCATTAAACATTAAGGTTCATTGTTCACTTGTCACAATATACCAACTCTACCTTATTGATGTTTTAATGACACAGGAACTGTCATTGAAACTGATAGACCATTTTCTTGGCCGACCGTACTTACACCTTTTGATATCACAGAATGTTCTGCTTCCCAGCAAAACTCCACTACACGCTCCTTTTCATAAACTGAATTCATTATATTCTTTGTACGTAGATAGGTACCTAAACGAAGTCTTAATTAGCAAGTCGCAGAAAACATAAATACTCACTTCATTAACACACGAGTTACATACGCTAAAATAATTATGTAATTTCGAATTATTGGACACAATTTCTGCAGCACCGTTTTGATATTCCACGAGATTTCGATAATTAAACCATATTGATAACGGTTCCTCAACAAAATGTACCAGCGTATTTTTTTAACGAAATTCGATTTGATTTCGAGTATTCTGGATATCCCTTAATTAACACTCCTTCCTCTGACAGCTTTGGAATGCCTTTTTCTCAGAAATGCTGAATTTTAGGATAAATTCAAATTATCTACATTTTTGTAGAATTTGAGCCCGACGGGAACTTTTCTAATGACATCATTGAAATGTTCAAATTTCATAATTAAGAGATTTTAGCTTCTACTCCATACTAATATTATACATTCGAAAGTCACTCTGTCTCTCTGTCTCGCCTTCACACCAAAACAACTGAAGCTATTTGAATGAAATATCATCATCATCATCATCAGCCCATACCTGTCCACTGCTGGACATAGGCCTCTCCAATTGCACGCCACTGTGATATGTTTTCGGCTTCTGAATGAAATATAGTTTAGAGCCTGAGAAAGAACATAGGCAACTTTTTATTTGGAAAAAAAATGTTAATAAGAGAGAGGGCCTATGTCCAGCAGTGGACATGTATGGGCTGATGATTATGATGTGAATAATGTATACTGGCAAAACATGTTCGCCGGGTCAACTAGTACCTAATAAATACAAGGGTGAAATCTCTACGTATTTTGCAGGGGGCTAAAAGTATTAATATTTACCCCCTCAAGATATCCGGAAAGAGAGTGGATTAAGTGAATAAGTCACAGGTTATGGGTGCATACTTTTGGCGCCAATAACAAGCCCTTGTGTGGCGTCCCATTTAAATAACGCATTCAATGAATAAACATGGGGCTAAAGTAGTTCAATCGCATTAGAATTCTTCTAGAAAATAAGTACACTACTGGCTTTGTTAGAGTGAACTGAGAAATTTAGTAAGCAAAAGCAGCAGTGTAATTTCAGTTGCAATCTTATCTAACTCTTACAATAACAAACTTGGGCTCCAGTTATGGTATCGCTCGACATACATTCGTAATTTGTGGTTTCTAATCCGGCTATTGTGTATACAGGGGGGTCTTTTTCATTGCATTGTGTACGCTCTCTTACGGCGAAGGGAAACATCGCGAGGAAATATATAATAATCTGCATATCAAAAGATTTTGAGATCCCATCTTGTTAATTAACACAGCCCCCCCTAGCAAAGTGCCCTAAGAAAGACATGACAAGACATATGCGGCACTGCGATTGGTGGAAACAAACTAAGTCGCACGATGAAAATGAAAAAAAAAAACGAAAAAGTATTTATTATAAAACAATGTTACAATAATGTAAGGATACTGATACCGCTATAGGTTTCCCTGTGTTGCGGGATCAGGCTCTTCCATGACTTATGAATACTCTTAAACTAAATCAGTTATGGCGGATGAAACAATCCGAGTGAAATAATTAATATTTTTTTTGCAATATGTATTTAGAAGAAGATTAAAGTGTATGAAGTGATTTGTGTAAATAGCGAACATTGAATGTCGTTTCTTTGTTTACAGAGCAACACATTATGTTTTATTGAGCTTCTACATAACGAATATCATTATATAAACAAAAAAGGTGATGTGTGACATAGCAGCCAATCACAGCGCGTATGTGTTATATCGTGTGTCTTTCTTGACGTGCGTGCTAGGGCTACAGTTGGTGAAATGTGGTTGACTTAATATCTTTGTCTTTGAGTTTATAAGATATTGTATGTGTAACCGACTTTTTTTATTATTATCTTTTCTTTCAAAGAAAAAGGAGGAGGTTCTCAATTCGTCGGTATTTTTTTGTGATTGTCACCTCAAAGCTTTTTGACTGGATGAACCGATTTGGATTTTTTTATTTGAAAGCTAGTGCTTCCCGTTTGGTCCCATTTAAATTATGTTCAATTCTGACAATGTCATATAAGTATGACAAATTTGTAATACAAAAATGGCCGAAGGCAGATTTCATGTGTTTCTCGTTACATCAAAATCATGTGATTCATTACATACACAATTCCTCTCTAAATTGTCTATTGACTGTTCCTATCACCACGTTAATGTAGTACAGTCAATTATCGCCGAAACATAAGACTTTCGTTGTTTTTTAATCCGGTGGATTTATGGATACTTTCTTAACCCAGCCATTTCAGTATTCAGTATTATTGATTGCGTCATATAAAGTACGAATACTTCACATTTAAAGAGGTCTACATCTATATAGTCCCTGGTAGGCCATAATCTGTTGGCCAGATTAGGTCCGACAGCCATATTCTGTCGGATCTAATCTGGCCAATTTTAGTGTAACAAATTTTTCCTTCGGGATTATGTTTCTAACAAATCTTTACTAACCCCTGGAAAAAGATCTTTCCTATCAGAACAGTTAGCCGCGTGGTTGAAATGTACATCATTGCACATTGAAAATTAAAAAGTAGAATTGTACAAAATAAATGAAAAAAAATACACTTCACGCCTCTTAATGGGCTCACCCCCCGTCGCGTTGGGTTAATAAATACCCTTGGTGAACCGTGGGCATTTGCTTAGCAAGTGCCTCTGCTTTGGGATTAAGAGGCGTGAAATATTTTTTTTTTTCATTGAAATCTGTATAATTTTGGGTTATTCCCTTCCTGTCACAGTGTGACAGGATGGGGTGTGACAGGAAGGGAATAACCCCATATTTTTACTTTTTAATTTTTCAATGTGCAATTCCTTACCAGGGCCTATAACTATAGGGCCTAAAACTGTCAGAAAAAAGTCAAAGAAAAATCCCCATTGAGTAATAAGCTATTGCTAGGAACAACGTTATATCCATTAAGTAAGTTTAAAAACAAACCCAGAAGTGTTCTGACAGTAGGTTGACGGCACAGGTTGCGCGCTGACGTCGCGCAGCTCCACGGAGAGCGCCACGCAGACCAGCTCGCCGCGCCGCGCGCGACAGAAGTCCTGCCACGACAGTAAGCTCTGTCTATTTATTTAAGGAAAATAATAAACTGTACATCAAAATTACTAACTTGCACACCTAAAAAGCCAAAGTTATCATCAGAATGGCAATTAGAAGACCAAAACAGTAATTTTGTCGCTAAGTCAGTATTTTAGTTAGGTTAGGTTAGACTTTTTTGATGCACGTTTAAATACTATCCTTTATTTAAGCTTACATAACGGGCTTATAGCTAATTCTTATTAATCAAACATTAAAAAATAAACTATATCCATAAACATGTAAGCATGGCGTGCATTAAGTGTACTTACTTATTTACTTAAGTTCTATGGTACCCCAGTGGTCGTACAAAGGGACTTTACAAGATGACGCCACGCCGTTCCTCCATTAAGTGTAAGGTTAAAATAATTAATTCTGTAAGTAATCAACTGACTGATCTAGAATATACATTTTGAGCAAGACATATACACAGGTAAATAGACATCGTGAAGTAATTACAGAATGAGTAGGTTTACGCTGTTCTTGAATTTACATGCTTGACTATCAAATATATCCAAAACGTGGTTAAATTCGTTGTAGAGACACATATCTTACCCACATACATATCTAGGTTATATTAATAGTTTAAACCGGGTGTTACGGTGCGAAATTAACCAAAGACAAGCATTCAGCTTACCATCGATATTTTCCCGACGACGTTTCGACACAGTTACATGTGTCGTGGTCGCGAGCTGACTCGCTGGTCAGTGCGCGTTTCATTTAAAAAAATATATCTAGAATAATTCCCATTTGTTCTTTAAAACAAAACATAATCATAGGTTTTCTGAAAAAAAAACTATGTGTCAAAGATAGAAGGGAACGAAAGAGATGAAATCTCTTTCTCTGTGGCTGTTGATTTTTTTCTAAAGATCTTAAAGCACGTGTAGCTTGTCCCCACATCAGGCACTGATTGACAATTGACATGAATAAACATATAACAGTCGAAGCCTTAGTTTTAAAAATAGTGTAAAAATATTTTGTGTTATTTGTACTACACTACATGGGACTTGGTTTCCTGAAATAAATACTTTTATTTTTTTTATTTTTCCTCATTCCTCATACCTACAGTCGGAAAAGGGTCTTTTCATCTATTGCCAATAAAATAGTTCTAGCATTGGAGAGATTATTTTAATGTTACAATCCACATTTTCGCCTCTGGTGACCAGTTGGGATCAAAAAAATCCATATTATGTCCTCACACTGATGCTGGATTTTTCCCTGCCTACACATAAAGGCTTAAAGGTTTATAAAAACCAATGAACTACCCACTTAATTATAAAGAAAACGCGAAGCTGAACACGCTGATGTTTAACCCATATGAACCAATGATGACGGAAGGATGGAAGGAAGGATGACGTGAAAGAGAAGTATGAATCAATGCTGAAAGAAAAACTCAGTATAGTGAATGAAGAAATAAGAGAAGATGAGATAGATAATGTATGGGATGTTTTTAAAAATGGTATGGTTGAGATAGCCGCTGAGGTATGCGGGGTGCGAAAGAGGAAGAATGTCTCCAGAGACTGTGAGCTCTGGTGGGATGAGGAAGTAAGCAAGGTTGTGAATGAAAAGAAAAAGGCATGGATGGATGTGTTGGCCATGAGAGCCAACCCCCAAGCAACTAATGTGGATGAAAGTGAAAGAAAAATGTCGCAATATAAGTGCTTAAAGAAGAGAGTGAAAGAACTGATAGTACGTAAGGAGATTGAGTTAAAAGAGCGGAATGAAAAGAGGTTCTCTGACAACTTCCAAAATAATATTCGGCTATTTTGGAAACTAGTCCGGTCCGCCAGAAGTAAGTCAGAGAATCATAGCATGAAAGCAATTAGAGATAAGGATGGAAAAATTTTGAATGTAGAAAGTATGGTTGTAAGAAGATGGAAGGAATACTTTGAAAATTTGTTTGAATTTAGCACCGCGTCGACTTTGGTTGATGCGGTTAATATGGATGGCGAAGAGAATAAAAGTGAGATACATATGAATGAAATTTTCAAGGCTATGAAGGGAATGAAAAATGGAAAAGCGGCTGGGTATGATAGGATTTCGCTGGAGATGCTGAGGGCTGGTGGTGCGGTGGTGGCGAACCTGCTGTACCTTATTTTTAATGCATGTTGGCGCTACGGCCGAGTACCAAGTGATTGGTGCAAAGCCGTAATCGTTCCACTGTATAAGGGTAAGGGTTCACAGCAGGATTGCAAACATTACCGAGGAATCAGCCTTCTTAGTATCGTCGGCAAAATGTATGCAAAAGTGTTGATCGAAAGGGTAATACGTGAGACTGATGAAAAAATCTGGGATGTACAAGCTGGTTTTAGGAAGGGAATGGGATGCACCGACCAAGTCTTCTCTTTGCGCCAGGTGACGGAGAAGTTTTTGGCTAAAAACCAAAAGGTTTTCTGCGCTTTCATGGACTTAGAGAAGGCTTATGATCGGGTACCCAGGAATGAGTTGTGGACCTTGCTGCTGTCCCGGTTCAGGTTGGACAGGACCTTGGTACGGGCTTTGAAATCACTTTATGATGATTCCAGTGCCTGTGTCAGGGTAAACGGGACCTACTCAGACTGGTTTGGCATCCATAGAGGTGTCAGACAGGGATGCGTAGCGTCTCCGTGGCTGTTCAATCTGTCATGGACAGTTGTTTGGAAGATCTGAAAGGTCGTGATTGGGGTCTAGATATGGGTGGTTTAATCATCAAATGCCTTTTATATGCTGACGATCAAGTTCTTCTTGCACCGTCGGCGTATGAATTGCAGCAGATGATTAATTGTATGAATGAGTCATTGAAAAGGAAAGGAATGAAAGTGAATGCTAGTAAGACCAAAGTAATGGTAGTCGAAAATAATGAAAGGACAATTTGTGAGTGCATGATTGACGGTGAGAAAGTTGAACAAGTGGATGAGTTTGTATATTTGGGATCTCTATTTACAAGTGATGAAAGTTTGACAAAGATATTGAAAGAAGAGTGAGTGCGGGTAATAAGGTTAACGGTGCCCTTCGCAGTGTTATGGAGAGCCAATTCATGTCGAAAAAGGCAAGATTGGCTGTCCATGACGCTGTACTGGCACCTACCTTAATGTACGGGAGTGAAAGTTGGGTATGGCAGAAGAAGCATAAAAGTAAAGTCAATGCCGTAGAAATGCGGTCATTGCGGAGCATGAAAGGTGTGACATTGAATGACAGGATAAGGAATAGTGTGATAAGGGAAAGTTGCGGTTTGAAGGAAGACGTAGTGACCAAGATTGAAAAGGGCATGCTTCGGTGGTTTTGGCATATGGAGAGAATGGATGAAAGTCGATTGACGAAAGAGATTTATATGGGTGATGTAATGGGCCGGGTGAGTAGAGGTCGCCCCAGAAGGACATATAAAGGCCAGATTGGTGATATCCTGACCGAAGGTGGCGTGAAAAGTACTCGAAACCGGAGGTCGTTTATGAAAAGATGTATGAATGTAGATGAAGCGAAAGGGGTATGTCAGGATCGTGACAAATGGAGATCTGTAGTCTCTGCTACCCCTCTGGGAGACAGGCGTGAAGTGTATGTATG
>SJJU01018582.1:3858-22036 GCA_012932125.1 Conopomorpha cramerella
CTTCATTTACGGCCTCCGTAAATACGACCATGTGTCTGAATATCGTGCCAAGCTCAAGTGGCTCCCCATTCGTCTGCGCCGGAATGCTCACGTCCTCTCTCTTCTATACACAATATTGTTCAATCCCACAGCACCTGATTATTTAAAACGTAGATTCCAATTCATTAGTTCATCTTCTTCCAGTAGTCGCTCTATGCGCTCCTGTCATTTCCTAACTCTTAAATGTCCCGAACACTCCCAACAATTCTTTCATAATTCGTTTACGGTAACTGCAATACGACTGTGGAATTCTCTCCCTCTTGAAATACGAAGTTTAAAAACAGCCGAGTCGTTCAAGAACAAACTTAAGGAATATCTTCTGAAGTCATCGGATTAGTTTGTGCTCATGGTTGTATGTATTATATTGGTATATAGTGCTAGTTTATATATTATGTACTATAAGGTTTATGTTACTATGTATTAGTATTAATTTATAATATGTGGTATATATTTATTACTAGGTTTAGGTATGATTAGGTATATATGTATATAAATATGTATATAAATATATATATAACTATATGTATATAACTATATATACTATGTATTTTATTATTTTACAATATTATTGACGTTATCGATCAGATAGCAACACTTGCCGGCCCCATTACTCTATCTGTTAAGCTCCTGTAATCTTTAAATTAGGTTACCTGGAAGAAATCGCTATGAGCGATAAAGTCGCCTTTTGCAATTTTTCCATTGTATTTTTTTACATTCGTAATGTACAGTGTGCAATACAGAGTTATATTCATTTCATTCATCTCATCATACACTAAGTTTATTAACCACTAATTTTCCACGATACCAGCATTAGTGCCGGTGAATTTGATTTACACCGATGCATTTGTTAATGATTAGCTAAAGCCCGGACCATCAGCAACCTAATAACTAATGTAATTCATGCGTGAAAATGAATTAGTCTTATATATCATACCAACATACTGTGGAATCTGTTACCATGCCAGCCCAACTTTTCCCGTCTCGGGGATCGTAAGAGGCTACCGAGGGAACTATCCAGAGGACGGCCAGCACCACTGCGATCGCCAACCCGCCTGCCAAGCATTATTGGCAGCGTGGAGATTATTGGCATTTTCCCCCAATTGATCATAGCAAGCGGAGGCCCTCGTCCAGCAGTGGACATCATGTGGCTGATGATGATGAAATCTATACATACGTAACTATTTGTAGCGGGCACGTCTGCAGAACTATGAACTATAAATAAATTCTTCGTACAATGCACCTGATCTTTATCTATCCGCCGAGATATAATACAAAAATGAAACACTCGGACGCATATAGCGAATAATTCAGCTCGTCCAAATATTGTAATGCTCGAGACGGGAATCTAACCCTCCACCCTCTGTCAAGAGGCGGTATCCAGTATGGGTTTTCTGTATTTTTTCCGAGCGTAGTAGTCTTCAGTAGATCGGACATCGCTCTCTCTAAAGTGCCTCCAAAACCCTGCACGAAGGCACGAGCGAACTACAGGCTTGCGCGATGCAGCTGTGGTGGTAAGAGTAGTGCTACCCGAAACTTGCAAGAGAAATTCCCATTTGTTCTTTAGAACACGACTTTATTGAACAAAATTAGTGTGTTCGTCCTGTTCTTTCTCTTGAAATAGTGGGAGAAAGAAACATGTTCTATGCGACACACCTACGCCCGGTTCCCAGGTTGCAGAAAATGCCCAGGAAAACGTAACTAACTATCGCACTCTCTGTCTCTGAGAGCGGGCGAGCAAGACTATTCGCACAGATCGCTGGAGGTACCCCGTGTACCTCCAGCAATCTGCATTGCAGCGAGAATGCCACCGCTGACTTGTGGTCAGTTTGATCGACAAAACTCACCACAGATATTCTAACAATCCTCAAGAAATCCGAAACATTCGTTCCTGACTTAATGAGAAGTGGAGCGAAGCTATTTAGGTGAAGCGTCTCGTGTCTAAGGCGGGTACTGTCACGGTTACGGAGTGTAGCAACAGTTTAACGTATAGTTCATTCTGAGCCGTTTAATTTTAGTTGATCGGTAAGGCAAGTTATACCGCTTCCAAGCTCTCATATCGCAAAACTTGCAATTTTATTTTACAGTGACAATTTAATGTTCATAGCGGCGTTAGACTACTTTGTTTTCTGCCACCGTTTTAGGCGGTTTGTCAATAGCAACAGAGAAGCTTACCTAATTTTCTAAACGCCTTATGAATGAAAAGTTAAAACGTTCAGTAGCTATTTGACATATACTAACTTAGACCAGTTACATCGTACCTATGTAACGTATACAAAACCAGATTTGCAGACCTCTTGATATAGCACTTTTGTAATTTTATTCAACAAAAAATAAAACTTCAATAACATAATGACAATTATAGGATGCCAAATACAAGGTCAATTGTTATTGTTATTAACCCAGTGAATCCCACTACCGGGAAAAGGCCTGTCTTCCTTTTACCCACTTACTACGATTTCGAAGAGTCTTCCACCAGGCTTGCAGTCTTTTTCAGTTATTTACTTTAAATGAGAATTGCACTTTAAGACTGATCTTTCCTCGGTTCTAGACTAGAGACAATTTGCCTGTCAAAGTGATGCGACGATACCTCCATTGTTGTCGTTACGCCTCGAAGGTCGGTCAAGGACTGAGAACTGAATGATTGGAGGCTGCGTTGACTTAGCTTCGGGCGTACTGAACAGATCTCTGACATCTAGTCACAGAGTTCTTAGGAATTGTTTCTAGAATCATGAGCGATTCATTAGCAACTTATCACCTCCGCGATTATGAAATGAGAGGACATCCGGTTATTTCACCTTCATCATCATCAGCCTATATTCGTTCACTGCTGAACATAGGCCTTTCCAATCGCACGCCACTGTAAATTGCATTAAGATTATACGATACATTGAAGGAATACTTGACATTGTCTGTCTATAATTATATGTACCTACTTACACAAATTAACACCAAAAGGCTTGACCAATTTTTTGTTTACATTCCATAGGCCTGTGAAAATGTCGTTAGCAATTTTTTATGGTCACAATTTTCGGAACGATAATATTTTTAATTAACTTACGCAATGGCGTTAATACACCATATTATTCAAAACACTTATTTTTTTGCCCTTCTACCAATAACATCTGTGTTTAATTGCGATATTAGCAAAACAACATGTGATGTGTCTCCGAGGCTCATTAAAAAAAAACATATTATGTAATGCGTGCAATTGAAGATACCTATGTCCAGCAGTGGACAAGTATGGGCTGATGATGATGTAAGCTTGAGGCGCGTTTGTCTCTTTTTAACACTTGCTATTAGAGTCAGACAAAACAAAACTGACTTGAGTAGTAATCTTGGTTCACGTTTCGTAATACGAGCCCTAGTGTGGATCTAATAAATCTTTTGGCCCATACATTTTACACTGTAATAATGTATGGGCAGATTTTACAAGTTACACTGGCGTTGGCCTGTCAATATCATAAACAATAACAACAATAACACAAACGAGTTCTCGAGTGGAGACCGCGTCTCGGCAAACGGAGTGTAGGAAACCCTCATGCAAGGTGGACTGATAGTATACGCAAGATCAGTGGCAGAAGCTAGATATGAGAAGCCGTAAAAAGGGTCACAGTGGCGTGCAATTGGAGAGACCTATGTCCAGCAGTGGACAATTATGGGCTGATGATGATGACGATCATAATGTTATTATGAAGTTGTGCAACAGTCTTCTGTCGCGTACGAGACGAGCGAGAGAGTAAATCGTTCAGCTTTCATGGTAACTGGCGTGACGTATTAATTTAGTGACGACATTCGTTTTGGATTCCAATAAATCAAAGCTGCGTACGCACATTGTTGTTTAAACTTTGCGTAAAAGTAAACCAGAAATATGTGAAAGTAATTCACCAGATTTTACGTTCTCGAGAGCATAAATATTGCACGATTAAGTAATAAATAACTAGTCATTTGCAATTTTTTGCGTATTATTACTCTGTTCCAATTTTGCCCTTGTGCCTTTAGTTGAGTTATTATAAATCCACCTTCGGTCTTGCACCCCTTCATTTCAATTACTTTAAATGTAGAGTATTACCTGGTTGTCCTTTGTTTCTTCAATCCTATTAATTGACTGTGTCACGCACACGCAAAGGAATGCTTTTTCTATTTTCACAAAAAAGAAAAAAACACCCAGAAATGAGATTCGCATACCAGCAATAATAATTTTAAAGGATTACTTGCCAACATTGTATTGGCTGAGTCTAACGAAACGTGTGCCATAACAATGCTGGGACAACACAACACAGCTCTTCCGGCGGCGTCGGTGGAGGCCGCATTCATTGCTCCAGGGAAATCGCATTAGCGCGGCCGCATCACCGGAACCGTTACGATCTCTAGTTTCACTATTGAACCTCAACCTTCATGATGCTGGGCCCTATCTGTGAATGTGACAGAACAAAAAAAACACTGGCTGGAGAGAGAAAAAAAGAAACATTTGAACTATATAAGGCGCTGCAGGTCCTTGCAATATCTTAGTTCGCTGGTGATGCTGAAAAGAAACGTCCTTGTGGTGAAGCACTCACGATTGATTTACCCCATCTACGTCAGCATAGGCAGGTATCATGTTAGATACATCCCTGATAAATAACGTGCAAATTTTGCATTCAACAAAATACAATTGAAACAAGACAGCAACAACTTTTTATCGTATCATCCAAATAATGTATGTATATTTTTTGATGAGTTTAAATTGACGTTCGTTTTGAAATGGAGCACTCGAATTACATGCGTAATCGTTGCTAACGCAATAAACTGAGGACTACATTTCAGAAATGACATCGAATTTGCAACTTAAATAAAAAAAAAATATCACCTCATATGCACACACTAATCTACAAAGCAACCTTGAGATTATTGCACAACCACTTGTATCAATTTTCTTGCAATTACTCTAGGTATTTGTCTCGGGCCGGTTACCGGCGCGGTGGCACTTGAAGGGGATTTGAAAGTCGTGGGAAATAGCATCGATCTCGGAATTCTCTGCTAGACTGTGGTGTTGATTGTACTCTTCTGGGAGAGTGGTGGCAACAATGCGGTCGGGAATTTGGAACTTGTTCTGGAATTTGCAAACTTCGCGAAGACGATACTATGAGACGTTGGGGTTATTGGAAATTTTGCTGTGGCTCGGATGCAGCATAGTTGTTCCCCAAGTTTCAGTTCTATAGAACTGTTAGGATACAATATAACAATAAAACAACAAAAAAACACTGGCTGGAAATAAGAAAGAAAAATTGGACATTAATTGCGCACTTATTTTTGAAGCCCCTCTCCTCACTTACAAGTCATATACGTATATTTATTAACTCGACTGTACATTGTGCACTATCGTTCAGATAATAAAAATTGGAGCCAAACTTGATGCAAAATTTTAGCTAACGTGTGATGCCGACATTATTGGAGAGACGTAACTAACTATTGACGCATCTTTTGAATGGAATGATATTTTATTACCTCTTTAAAAATATTGTGCTAGTGGGCGTGACGTGATTTCATTTGCGCGTTTTCATACCACAATATTTTCCTACACGTGCCTTATGGCATGTATGACTTGATCATTATTCTATCGAAACGAACCGTGAACCCCATGATAATTAGTCAAACACCTTTACCATCAGACCACGGCGGCGAAGTGTATTTTTATTATTATAAAACTCTTGTCTTATCTGTCTTCATTTATACATTGTTAAACTAACTGAATCTATTTTGTTTTATGTTTGATATTATGATAGGAAGAAGAAATAATGAACGTGATACGTGGTGCACTAGATAATGATATACATACATAGATAGTTTATCGGCTCACCCCCTGTCACGTTGGGTTAAATACGCTCGGTGAACCGTGGGCATTTGCTTTAGCAAGTGCCTCTGCCTACCCCGCTTTGGGATTAAAAGGCATGAAGTGTATTTATTTTTATTTATTATAGTTTATCGTAAAATGATGCAACAATGGGATTAACAAGCATTCGTATCGCAAAACAGTCCTAGTCAACAAGTCCAAGAGACATACCTAGTTCATTATCACCATCATCATCAGGCCATATTTGTCCACTGCTGGACATAGACTATCCAATCGGACGCTACTGTGTTTTCGGCTTCTCGCATCCAGCTTCTGCCAGCCATCTTATCAAAACATAGTTTCCACTTGCCTGAGGGTGTCCTACACTCCATGTGTTGTTGCTTTGACCATTCTTTGGACGTGCGCGACTAATTGCTGTGTTTTGTCTTTTTGTTGACGCTCCTTGGACTTGGTTCCGTTCTGGTTTAAAGTCCTAAGACGTAAAAAAAATAATACCCGATATACGCCTTCAAAAGCGATCTAAGAGATCTTTGGGAAGATCTGAACTCCTATCACGTATACCCTAACTATTTGTTCATCTAAACCACAATTTTCAGTTTTCCTACTGAAAGTCCTAACTGTTAAAGGAACTACCAGGGATAAACTAAACTTTGAAGCTAAAAGCAAGCTAGGAGGCGTCATGTGTTTTAAGAATCTGTCCACCCCTAGCCTAATGGTTTATAGAGTTGAGTTTAGTACGTATGGTACCTACATAAGGCAGTAAAGTTTGATTCTTCGATACGCGCTCGTTTTCTACATTCTGTGCGAATCATCTTCAACAATCCCGGTTTCTGTATTACTAGTGTACAACAGTATTGTCAGCTGGGTAAATATCTGGTGTTTGCATACACATGGCGAGACCTTGATTCAGACGGTTGCCTATATATGTACCTGCATACGTCACCGGCTGCCATGTTTTCATGACTTGCGATACTTCTACATAATTAGGTGTTTAATGGCTTGGGTAAACAAGCACCTAACTGCGTCGCGTGTACCTCAGATAAAATTTTGATAAGCAAATATTTTTTTAATGTTTGTTATAATTTTGTGAAGCTTCGTTTCTTTATTGACAATAACGGTTTAGCTCGTCGCCTTTTACGCCGAATGAATACAGTTTGATATCGGTATACCATTAAAATCATTGCTTTGTCCTGAAGATCCTCGTACAAAACAAGTTTTTAGTTTTCACTTCTGAGCTTCCAAATGTTAAAAGTCTTTAACTGTAAAGCGATTCGCAAACTCGGTACCTTATTATTCCTCCTTCGTGGCGAAAAATAATAGCTTTTAGGTGTGCAAAAAAAAAAAAAATGGAAACGAAACCATGTCGTTCCGGAATGGTGGTGCTGGTGCTCGTTATGCGAATTGTTTTTACTTCGGATATCAAAAATCAATGAGATCAGTGACCTCCAAGTAACCTTCGTTATATTGTCCGTTGTCGTCGTCATACTGAGAGTGAGCCAGGTGGTTAGGACAAATGATAAGGTCAGTAATTGGCAAGGCAAGATGGACAATCTCTTTCCGAATATTACTATAAACTTCATGACAAAAAAAGGATAGTATAGTATTTAAACGTGCATCAAAAAAGTCTAACCTAACCTAACTAAAATACTGACTTAGCGACAAAATTACTGATTTGGTCTTCTAATTGCCATTCTGATGATAACTTTGGCTTTTTAGGTGTGCAAGTTAGTAATTTTGATGTACAGTTTATTATTTTCCATAAAAAAAAACGCTGAACCAAAAAAAGATTTGTCTTAAGGCACACCATCGAAACGCAGGCGAAATATCTCATGGGACACGACACATTTTTCACGTCGAATTTGGCGTTCAGCAAAAAAAAAAAGAATCTGATGATTTCGTCCGACGACCGGGGAGACCCGTTGTCGATGAATGATCGCCGGTCCATTGCGTCATCGCAGCATCGCTCACGAGTTTTACCATTTATCAATTGGACACGCGATGCTACCACGGACAGCCTCCGCATTGTTTTCTATTACATTCATCGTCACCACATCATGTTGTGAATGTGTACTACAATGATGTGTGTGTCTTTTTTATTGAATACGTATTTAAATGAACAAATTTTTCCAATGCAGAGTCTGTGGCCTAGTCGTTAGGTACTTGGTTTTCAATTGGGAGGTTGTCCGTTCGAAACCTTGCTGTACCAATGGGTCTCTTTTTCAGAGCCTCCAACGCTCATACAGTAAAGAACAACATTATGTTTACACCCGTATGCGACACGGGCGTCATCCCCAGTCAGGTTGAGATAAATACGTCTGGTGAACCATGGACATTTGCTTTTTAGCAAGTGCCTCTGTCTACCCCACTTTTTGAATAAAAGACGTAAAAATAAACAACTATTTTATATCTTAAGTTTTTTTTTCGTGATTTAGATGTTTCAAACCTTACCATGGACATTTGCTTTTTAGCAAGTGCCTCTGTCTACCCCACTTTTTGAATAAAAGACGTAAAAATAAACAACTATTTTATATCTTAAGTTTTTTTTTCGTGATTTAGATGTTTCAAACGTTTTCGGTCTTCTGTCGAATTGCAAGGACGTGATACAAAAAAAATTCGTCCGTCTATTTACAGACAAGGATATTCGAGATATCGTGTTTACTCGATTGGGTCATCATAAGGTGTGACGTTGACCGTACGAATAGTCAGTCCGTGTCGTGTCGTGAGCTTCGCACAATGTGCAACTTGGAGCATATTGTTATCGATAAAAGAAAATGCAAAAAAGGAAAATTACATCACATACTCCTCTACTTGCGGTATGTGTTTCTTTATTTGTGACAGCAGTGTTTTGTGTCTGTTCTTGACATTATGTCTCTGTGTCACGGCCGTCGACCTCATTGTTCGTCGTAATTACAAAGTCTTTTAGGAAACTAGTTATAAGTGTTTACATCATACATCTCCGAATGTTGTATAATATCTGATGATGCTTCTTTTTTTTTCTTCGTCTGGGACGTAAAAATTTTGTGCTTTTTGAGATTTTAATGAAGTATGTTATGGTGATAGTTTCCCTGATAATTCCACCCTCTGACTACAGATAGATCTAGGAACTACAGCAACACCAGTGGCGTGCGCTGGCTTATACGACAAGGTAGGCAGTAAGCCCCAAGGAACCCACAAAACACAGGACCTTTGTTAGCCTATGTCGTGAGTACAACAACTGGACAAAGGATTTAGCAATAACTCTATTATTAGGTCGGGTAACAAAATACTAAGGTAGGCAGTGTCTTTTTGCCTATATGGCGTGCACGCCACTGAGCTACACACCTGTACAGAAAACAACTGCACCATTGACAGATTGATGGATCACTGGGAATTGATATCTGACTTGGATTGATGTGCTGTTAGTCACACGGTAATACTTAAAATTTTGACACCATTTGAACTCCAACTGCCTTAACTTATTTTTTCATAATTAGTTTTATCTAATTCTGGTTTAAAAATATATGTCTTCGTTTGTTTCGTCTAGTAACGGCCAGAAAAAGATTTCGTGAGCGTTTAAAATTCGGAACTGCAGATCGAAGTAGGAGTTTTCTAAAAAAATCAGTCTGACAGAGATATTGGAAAATGAAAGAGATGCAAATACTTTATAATCGTTTGTCTTCAGACTTGATCCTTTATGGGATGTCCTTAGAACGCTAACTCATCGGTAGGATAGAATTGATTTTATATCTTCGAAGGGTCTGTCCAAAATAATTTACTATCCGAGTTTAATCTGTTTTTATTTTTGTTCTTAAGAATACGGCTCATGGTCGTGGATACGTTTGAGATATTTCATATTGATATCTAGTGATGGTAAATTTGTTGAATGATACTGTTACTGAGTATTTAATTAATAAGTTTAGATTCTTAGTATCGATTGCCGATATGACCTTCGATGTTTTGACTGTTTCGAAGGCTTGCCTTTGTAACTAGATCAGGTGTGATGCGTTATCAGCGTTGTGTTTGCCTTTGTTGTTATTATGTCGATAATGCTTTGGCGAGGTAAAACCAAATGACACAATTTTCAAATCATAGTCTTTGATCACTGGATAGTCAATTTTGTTTTAGTCAGTTGTGGTTTTGCATTATATGGTCCCGTAACAAAATGGTCTTAGATACGTTGTTGGGCGCGTCAAGATTAACAACTTTTACTTTGGCTATGGCGATGAGATGTGAAAAATGTTTTCTCCATACAAAAGGATGTATAGGTAGATGACATGTTGTATGGGCGTGGAATTATGGCTCCCAGAACAGCTCAACAACGTTTCCAAGACCATTGCTCGGGCTCCATTTATACGCAGTAGGTACTTAAAAATCTCTGGTTCGACGCGTCTGATATGTAAGACATTGGTAGTTAAAAGGTTTAACAATTCTCTACGTAAAATAATAATCGACAATACTTCTTCGTCAAGTGTGTAATAACCGTAATCAACCGTGAATGGCTAATTTGAATGGCGCTGTATTTTTCTATTTGTTAAGGTTATTTAAACACAAATAATGATTTTACTTGTTGAAAATTTTTGGCTACTGACTTGCATATACATATATTATCATTAATCATCAGCCACATGACGTCCGATAACCGTTGGGGAAAATGAGTTCTCTAGTGGAGACCGCGTCTAAGTCCGCGCAAGGTGGACTGATGATATACGCAAGATGGCTGACAGACGCTGGATGCGAGAAGCCCAAAACAGGTCACAGTGGCGTGCAATTGGAGAGGCCTATGTCCAGCAGTGGACAAGTATGGGCTGACGATGATGATGATATGACGTCCACTGCGACTGACTACACTGACGAGGGCCTCCCCCAATGATTTCCATGATCATTTGGGGGGATATGCCAAAAATCACTATGCTTGGTAGGCGAGTTGGCAATCGCAGTGCTTAAACTTGCAGAGAGCGCTGCTGCCCGTCCTCTGGAGAGTTCCCTCGGTCGCCTCTTACGACCCCCCACGACGGGAAAAGTCGGATTGGGGAGGTGACACATGTATTCTATTCGTCGTCACCACACGGCTACATAAATGTGGAATGCAAATAAATAAATAAATATCAGTCTATTTTTCAATTCGAAGTACCAATTTTGACAGTTCCACTCCCTCACCCATGTATTTCAATTGTCAATTCAATACATTTTAAAACTTAATATTATGTTCAATGCTATTGTTCTGTCTCTACATTTTCGAATACCATCTGGATGTAGTCATGGTAATATTTTACCTCAAAAGCACACAAAAATAACACAGAGTTACATAATGATGTGTGGGTTTTAATTAAGTGTATTGTTTTATGTCTATGGTACTTCGTGTTATTTTTATTATACTGCTTAGTTAGTCAAGGCTTGTTCATAACGGCCATCTGACAAATGAGGCGCACCTTTTTATAGCTTGTTAATTTTTTCACTAGCGTTCGCCGGCGATTTTACCAGCATGTTTATGTAAATTTTAACATACAGTATTGTGCATCGTGATAAATATTATGACAGAAAATAAATATTTATTAGCGGTGCTGTTGTACTGAGTGTAAAAGAACCCCGAGAGTTTTTATTGACAAGCCCAACAACGTTTCTAAGACCTACAATTTTGTCTTTAGTTCAAGCCATTTACAATCAAAAAATTCAAATCGTCTCTGGTTGTTTTTCTGGGTTTAAATAAAATGCGATGTGCTATTCTGATGCCTCATCATCATCATCATCAGCCACATAACGTCCACTGCTGGACGAGGGCCTCACCCAATGAGATCCGTCATTTGGGGTGAAATGCCAGTAATCGCCACGCTTGGCAGGCGGGTTGGCGATCGCAGTGGTGTTGTGGTTTAACTCACAGAGAGCGCTTCTGATGCCTACTTAAGTTATTATTGTATTTACTTAAAACTTTTTTAATACCGACCCGTAGCTATGTTCAGTATTTCAGTATTTATTTATTGCGTAAGTCTTAATAAATCTAAGAACGAACCCTGTTAGGGTGTGGCAACAAAATTATAAAATTACATTTTTAAATAATAGATAACAATAAATATTTCAATACCATAACATATTAGTTTATACACCTAGTACTATCACTAATTATATTAATCAATTTGTTTTTTTTACTACGTTTCTCCCATGTTGTGAGGTTGACTGGTAGAGAATACCTTAGTATTAAGTCCACCCATTGTACTTTTGGTGTAATAAAGTATTAAATAAATAAATGTAGATGAAGCGAAAGCGATATGTCAGGTCCGTAACTAATGGAGATCTGTGATCTCTACCTATCCCTATGGGATACAGGCGTGTAGTGTATGTATGTATGCGTCCAAAGAATACGGAATGAAGCCTTTATCGCTTCTCGATAAAGTTCAGATCAAAATCTAGCCTCATTCCAGTACCCATGTCCGAACGGTTTGCGTCCACTTTCATAGTCCGGAGTCTGTGTTTCCTGCGCAGTACAGTCTGAAGGTCTTCAAGTCGCCGGTGAATAGGTACCTAATGAACAAGTCTGCTCCACCGTAGACCACATCGCTGCTTAACATCAGGCAGGATTGTGGTCAAACGCTTGTTACAAACCAATTGAGGAGGTTAGAATCAAAACGTATTAATTTACTTTTCTTCCCCTAAGGATTTTCGTACATTTTCAAATATATAACTTCACTACCATGTACTATTTTTTTTATTTTTTTGAGAAATAATAGATTTCATGTTATATGTACAAGGGAATGGATTGTTTATGGTTTATAAGAGTAAAGAGCCTAAGAGTAGTATAAGTTTTCCTCTTTTTTCATAAAATTTGGTTACACCTAAATTAATACGTTTTGATCCTAACCTCCTCAATTCAAAGTGTACCCATCAAGTTAACAGCCACCTTTCTCTCCGTCATCCTCAGGGGTGCGGTGTGCGAGTGCTGCACCGCCATGTCGCACCACAGCGACGACCAAGCGCTCCTGTCTGTCACCTCCGACTCCTTCTGGGAGCCTGGTAACTACAAGCGTACCACTAGGAGGATAGACGACGGCCACCGGCTATGCACAGAGCTGCAGGCGATGGTGCAGGAGCGCGCCGACATCGAGAAGACATACGCGAAGAGCCTGCGCGGATGGGCCAAGAAATGGAACGATCTGATTGAGAAGGGTATGGTTTATTTTTTTTTAAGATTTTATTTTACTTGGCGATGGGCTCACCCCCTGTCACGTTGGGTTAAATACACTTGGTGAACCGTGGGCATTTGGTTATTAAGCAAGTGCCTCTGCCTACCCCGCTTTGGGATTAAAAGGCGTGAAGTGTGTGTATGTGTTATTTTACTTGCAAATGTATGTATGGTAAATCGTCTTAGGTCCTATCTGATTATAATAGTTCATGCAAATTTCAAACCAAAAAGTACTAACTGACATAGTCATACTAATCAAATTCGTATCATACTGACGGTTTTGATAGGACGTATTGATTGACAGTTCATAGTCGAAATGTAAGTTCGGGTCATACACACATCAAAAGTGTCTAGGGATCAAGAACATTTTTAGCTCTAAAAAAAATCTTATTTATTTAAATCAAATCTAATCTTCTGGATTGGTCTCCTACATAATTGCAATCTTCTAAAATGTACTTGATCCCTAGACACTTTTGTTGTGTGTATTTTGAAACTGATGAACTGACCGTCATTATTTAATTACCTATAAAAATTACAAAATCACCGTAATGTTTTCTTCCAAGACTCTCAATCTATTCTGTTTACTTTATTCATACCTTATTCTTATCTAAAGAGGTTTAACAATACGATGCAACGAGTACCTACTTCAAATACTTTTGTAAATATTACTTGGAAATCTGAGGGCGATCATTAGTCATATCGATAAGCGACACATTTTTCGTTTTTGCATTATTGCTATTTGAGAATTATATATTATGAAAATTTTCTCTAAACGTTCGAGTGTGACAAAATTGGTCCAACGATTCATGCCCGTTTAATTTGTTAAAAGATTCTATGTTGGACTAGCTGTAACGCGCGAGCCCTGTAGTTCTGGGCGTTTAGACAAGAATAGGACTGCGGTATCCCCTGCCTGGCGTATAAGGCGTCCTAAAAGGGGTCCTTGAGGTCGTGGGTCCACCAAGGGTTACCCTATGACCTGGTAACCGCCGTCGGCGATGGAGGTCGCTGGGGCAGATAAGTTGCCGTCTGCCCCGAGACTGAGTCCGAATACCGAACAGATCGCTTGGGCGGGTCCTGACGCAATTCCTCCGGGTACTCCTAGGACCCGCCCCGCTCGCGACACGGAGGTCATCGTGGGGGTTTAGTCGGTAAGAGTCCGACACTACCCCGTTCGCTCCCCATGGCGGCGGGGTGTCCATGAGGATTCCCCCACGTAAAAAAAAGGTGTAACGCGCGGTGTTACTTACGTTTTATTTTCCTTTTCCGTGGAAATTCCGGGATAAAATGTAGCCTATGTCACTCGGAAATGGTATAATAGCTTTCCGACGGTAAAGGAATTTTAAAAATAGTTGGGTCTAGGTGTTTCGGAGTCTATCCGATAAAAACAAACAATCAACTCTTTCCCTCAAAGTATAGAATAAATCACATACTATAGTCGGCGTCACCTAAGAAGCAAATTCTGACAGGTCGACTGACATGCGTAGCCTAGACTGATATATAGTGTTGTACAATTTTGGAAAATTACGATTTATTTTAGAATTACAGTCTTCGTAAATGTTTTATAAGCAACAGACAATGCATTCAAGGTTTCGACAACATGAAACTTTTTTGTTAGCCGTGCATAGTAAGTGCTACAGAGCTTATTATATTTATTTTACATATAACGCCATATAACCGAAAGGTTGTCACTTCGATTCAGGAACAAAAAGGTCACAGCTCTATTAATTGTTGACAAATAAGTAATAGGACGTCCAACGCTGAGATACAAATGTCACATCCATTGCAAACATTTTTCATGTGTCAGAGTTTGCTTCTTAGGCAGAAATTAGACGATACGTTTTGATCTGAGTTTTACCACACTCATGATTGTGATTGACGGATTTCCTATCGTCTAATATAGTGAATGATGTTTGAATGAGTACTAGTGGTCATTCCATAAATCATGACTGATGGAATTGAATGACGCTTGCATGAGCGTCTAATGTCTGCCTTAGGTGACGCCGACTATAGGCATTTTAGTGATCACCACCGTTGCCGAGTTATTCTCGAATTGAAAGTCAAACATTAGTTAACTATTACATAAATATACTCAGTCACCCATTACACGAACCTAAACGAAACCGAAAGCCCATAACACGAATACCGCGTAAACATCGAAATGTTGTAGTATTCAGTCCGCAAGATCTAATATAATTCGCCAGGACATGCGCACGCGCCGCCGACGATGCCGACCGTCGTCGTCGCGTCGCGTCGGTCGCCATAGCAGTTCGGTTCGTGCCGTGCCTATAGAATTAGTATCAGCGGATTTGAAAATCGAAAGCGGCGCGATTGGCTACATGGGCACAAGAATGGAATGCGCGGATCGGACATCGGCTATTGCACCTTGCGGCTTGCGTCACACGGTGCATGCCGCCACCGTCGTCGGTGCAAGTGTGAGGTTGCGAAATAGGTGTGTCGGTGTAAGCGCTTTCAGCTTTTTTTTAAATCACTATGAACAAGCCGTGTGGTGACGGCGAATAGAATACATGTGTCACCACCCCAGCCCAACTTTTACCGTCATGGGGGTCGTAAGAGACGACCGAGGGAGCTCTCCAGAGGACCGGCAGCAGCGCTCTCTGTGAGTTAAACCACAACACCACTGCGATCGCCAACCCGCCTGCAAAGCGTGGCGATTACTGGCATTTCACCCCAAATGACGGATCTCATTGGGGGAGGCCCTCGTCCAGCAGTGGACGTTATGTGGCTGATGATGAACAAGCGTTTGACCACCATCCTGCCTGATGTTAAGCAGCGATGTGGTCTATGATGGAGCACACTTGTTCATTAGGTACCTATTCACCCCAGTGACTTGAAGCCCTTCAGACTGTACTGCGCAGGAAACACAGACTCCGTACAGCTGAACGTGCCATCCGACGGAATAGTGATCAGGGCTCAGAACCAACACAACTAGACTTGCAAGCCTTCTTTTCCACCAAAATGTATGGGAAATGATGTACCTCTGGTTCCAAAATGTCACTTTTACTACTAATTTGACAGTTTGTTTCCGGATTTACCCTGATACGCAGTAAGGGACAGAATGTATTGTCGTCTGAACCCGCGACCTCCCGGTTACATTTCAAGTATCTGACCAACTGGACCACATTTGAGATGTTATTAAGATGTATCCTTTATAACACAAAATTGTTAAAGCTCTTAGCTTAGCCCTAATTATGTACACTCCTTATTCCACAATGTTCTTATGTTGTTATCGAACAGATTTCATTTCGGTATTGAAAAAAATTGTTAAATATCGTGGGTTCGATTCCGGCCGCCCGGAATAATGATTTAAAAATATTTATGTAATGTAAGTATATCCGTATCACCCATCCATTTCAGAACATAATTCAATTAGACATGTCACTTATATGACGATACCTACATATGTTCTGTAAATTGGATACAAATAATTGCATTAAAATGCTGCAAATTGCTAAAAAATACTGTAACTTTATTTTAACAGAGTGCAATTTTATTTGAACTGTAGCTGTGAATTTAGTATCTCGAATCAAAGACTCGAGAGTAGTTGCTCTTTTTGTCACCTGATTGAAATAATATAAAAAAATAACTTGTTTTGTTTATCGCGAAATTTCAGCTTAATGTTTTTATCTCGACGACGCCTACGCTTAATTATATTTTTACCAAGAGATAGACGTTGAAGTTTGAAACTTGTTTTAGTGGTATAGAGTTTATTTTTCTGTAATGTTATTTCGTAATTTTGGCCTGACACAGACAAAACAGTCTGCTCTATACCTTAGACTTAATGAGAGAGTGGAATATTGATTTAAATTTCATCAGTTGGACGTAGTTACACAGAAAGGACTCAATCCGCAGATATTGAGAATTGTTTCGGAGGAGTACGGTAACTAACATTGTGACATGTAGATTTAGTATATTAGATTTTTTAGAGCGGCTGTGGTACGGATACTTGACATGCAATCGGAAGGTCGCGGGTTCGAGTCCGGCTACTGGACGTGTGTGTGAGACTCTTTTTCAGAGCCTATTTACGCAACGCAACAATCGTACGGTGAAGGACAACATCGTGATGAAACCCGCACACCACAAGTGGTGTGAACCCTATACGGCAATGGGCTCACAATCTGTCACGTTGGGTTAAATACGCTTGGTGATATTTGCTTAGCAAGTGCCTCTGCCTACCCCGCTTTGGGATTAAAGTGTATAACTTTTTTAAATATTTTGACTATCGAAAATCACTTGGCTATTTGGTAATGGCATGAAAAAGAATAACTACTATAAGGCGGTTTTTTTTGTAAAACTTATTTATTTATTTACACACACACAATACACAATTATTTACATATAGCTTTATATAAACTAGACAAATATAAATTACAAACAGTATCCACTACACGTTTCTTCAAAATTCTTAAACATCTAAAACAGACAAGGCATCCACAAACAGGTTTCGTCATATAAATTACAACTAACCTACCACTGTTTAATTATATTGCTTATTTACGTAAATTCGATCGATATTTCATGCACGTATAAATGCACAGCATGCTTATAATTCAATCGAAGAATTTTATGCACTTGAAGAAATATAGGTATGTAATGTTTCAACAGTACATAACACATTTGTACAATAGTAGGTAGTACGCTATTTGCTTGGTTAGTTAGCTTTTTTTATCAACTAGTGGGCGCCCCGCGATTTCATTCGCAGTTTAAGTAGTTCATACAAACTACATATAACACCCTCTATAGATACTCTGTGTAAAAGAAAAGGATAGCAGTGGCGTCCACACCATATAGGCAAAAAGACACTGCCTGCCTACCTTAGTATTTTGGCTACCCGACCTAATAATAGAGATATTGCTATATCTTCTTTTGATATACTCACGACATAGGCTGACGAAGTTCTGTGTTTTGTGGGTGAGTAGATAGAATATTTCGTAAAGACAAGTTATATATAGGTGTCATACCCTTGGGGATTACTGCCTACCTTGTCATAAAAGCCAGTGCACGCCACTGGTAGGTAGGTAGGTAGCAGTGGCTTGCACACCATATAGGCAAAAAGACACTGCCTACCTTAGTATTTTGGCTACCCGACCTAATAATAGAGTTATTGCTAGATCCCTTTTTTGTTGTACTCACGACAT
>SJJU01018585.1:0-10486 GCA_012932125.1 Conopomorpha cramerella
GTATAGGTAACTTGTCTTTACGAAATATAGGAACCTAGATATCTACTCACCCACAAAACACAGGACCTTCGTTAGCCTATGTCGTGAGTACAACAAAAAAGATCTAGCAATAACTCTATTATTAGGTCGGGTAGCAAAAATACTAAGGTAGGCAGTGTCTTTTTGCTTAATATGGTGTGCACGCTACTGTGATGTATGTACGAATATTAATAATAATAATCTTTATTTCTTCAACTTAGGTGTATACAGACATTAAGGTTTTGGTACCTCCATTTGAGCAATTATTTATGCTTGTAATAGGAGATACCGCTCATCACTGACGTTCACCTATTGAAGCATGTCTCAATGATAATTATACAAACAGATTACTAATTACAAATTACAAATAAAATATCAGTTTATTGCCCATGTGAGTGTGTATTGTTTTGTTAGTGTGTAAGCGTAGACGTAGTGACCAAGATTGAAAAGGGCATGCTTCGGTGGTTTGGGCATATGGAGAGAATGGATGAAAGTCGCTTGACGAAAGAGATTTATATGGGTGATGTAATGGGCCGGGTGAGTAGAGGTCGCCCCAGAAGGAAATATAAAGACCAGATTGGTGATGTCCTGACCGAAGGTGGCGTGAAAAGTACTCGAAACCGGAGGTCGTGTATGAAAAGATGTATGCATGTAGATGAAGCGAAAGGGGTATGTCAGGATCGTGACAAATGGAGATCTGTAGTCTCTGCCTACCCCTCTGGGAGACAGGCGTGAAGTGTATGTATGTATGTATGTATGTACGCAACGGAAGCCCTCAAGGATGAATAATTTTCCCCGTTTGCTTCACATTTTACGTTATTTCTTCGCACCTAATAGTTTCAGCGTGATGTTATATAGCCTAAAGCCTTCTTCGATAAATAGTATATTCAACACAAAAATATTTTTTCAATTCGAACCAGTAGTTCCTGAGATTATCGCGTTCAAACAAAGAAAGAAACAAATAAAATCTTCAGCTTTATAATATTAGTATAGATAGTGTATAAATTTCACCACTCACAAAGAAGACATTATCCATACTAATATTATAAATGCGATAGTAACTCTGTCTGTCTGTTTTTCTTTCTCGTCAAAACTAATGATTTATATACTACTACTGATATACTATTTAGAGGCAGATTAAAGTCGAAATCCGTGCTTACAGATTCATAAAAATTATCCATAAAAAAAACTTTGACACACCTGACTGTTGACATTTATGTTAGTAACTGTCAAAAATATGTTAAACAAAATATTTCATAATTGTTCTTAATTGCTTCATCTGGTACAATAGGTGTTAGCTTAAAATAATTAACCATAACATGAGCCAGCCCTGCAAGTGCAATCATAAACCTACTACAATGCACTAGCATTAATATTTACAAAATAAAAACATGAACATAATAAAATAGTTCCATATCTACTTACTGCGCTGATTAAAAAAATATTTAACATAATAATTCAACCTGCCTACTTACTATAATTCATTTGTATTCAAATTAATTGTATAGAATGCGTCTACTTTCATAGTGCGAACCGCCAGGATATGGAACGACTTGCCTGAGTCTGTATTTCCTGCGCAGTACAGTCTGAAGGGCTTCAAGTCGCGGGTGAATAGGTACCTAATGAACAAGTGCTCCATTGTAGACCATATCGCTGCTTAACATCAGGCAGGATGGTGGTCTAACGCTTGTTCAGTGATAAAGAAAAAAAATCTAATTTACAAAATATTAAATAAAAAGTACACCAAGCCATTAAATGTTTTTTCGAATCGTTTTTAACGTAATTTATCTCTAGACACGAGGAAACAAACCGCTCATCAGCAACGACTACGCGTATCGAGCTGCGTAGCTCGTAGCAATTAGGTCTACGCGTAGCACGTAGCTGATGTGTGGCGTAGATGTAGACCATGTAGGATCATAATTAAAAGCTATTATTTATACGTACATACATACAATTGACGCCTGTATCCCAGAGGGGTAAGCAGAGACTACAGATCTCCATTTGTCACGGTCCTGACATACCCCTTTCGCTTCATCTACATTCATACATCTTTCCATACATGACCTCCGGTTTCGAGTACTTTTCACGCCACCTTCGTCAATCGACGTTCTCTCCATATGCCCAAATGGAAGGGGTATTCGTTTTGAACGAATATTTTTTTACGCGGCAACCATCATCACTAAACCTTTATGTCCGTTGCGGGAATCGAACCCGCGACCGTCTTCCTAGAGGTAGATGTCCATGCCGGCCGTCGATATTATTATTTTTTGATCACTATGAACAAGCGTTTGACCACCATCCTGCCGGATGTTAAGCAGCGATGTGGACGCTATTATTTAACTGGCAATGTATGTTTGTTCCGTCCAAAACTTGCAATTCCATTTTGAAACAGTCAACAGCTACGATTGAGCTAAAATGCTGTTTTTCTTACACGTTCAGTTCGGATGACAATGCATTATTGACTGGCTGACGTTTTTCTTAATCTAACATGGCGGTACTTGCAAGATGGCATTTTAATGTACTATGAAGAAGCGTTTGACCACCATCTCGCCTAATGTTAAGCAGAGATGTGGTCTACGATGGAGCACACTTGTTCATTTGGTACTAACATTAGGTCAGGAAGACCTCCAGACTGTACCCAAGTCAAGGCAAGTCATTCCACATCCTAGCGGTTTGCACTATTACGAAGATGCAATCCGTTTGTTTCGAGTAAACGGATTGTTCACCTGGTATGAATGACAATTTGCCATAAAATACATTTATTTTAGAGAGCATCTGTGGTCCAGTTGGTCGGATCCTTGACGTGTAACCTAGAGGTTGCGGGTTCGAGTCCGGCTACTGGACGTGTACCAATCCGACTCTTTTTCAGAGCCTATGTACGCAACGCAACGCTCGTACGGTGAAAGACAACATCGTGATGAAACCCGCACACCACAAGATGTGTGAACCCTATAACAGCGATGGGCTCACCCCCTGTCACGTTGGGTTCAATACGCTTGCTGACCCGTGGGCATTTGCTTTAGCAAGTGCCTCTGCCTACCCCGCTTTGGGGTTAAAAGGCGTGGCGTAAAATTTATTTTATTAGTTACTGTTAATACTGAAAACGACATTTTATACAACCATAAAACTAAAGGCTTTTATAGTGCCAACATTTCGTGCTATTTACTTAACACATGGAGAAGAGATTAAAGTTGTACGACAAACTGAAACAAAAACAAATAAACTCGCGGTAATTGCACTAGTTAGTGATTAGGTATTTTTTTCAACATTCAATTTATCCCGCAAACGTCCGCCCACGGCCGCCGGCAGCCGACGTCGCAGGAGACAGATGGCCCGCCCAGCATCATCTCGCCGCCCAGCCGAATGAATAATTTACAACAAGTATCTGATGAATAAATGTATCAGATAACAGACACTTCTTGTTCCTTGTAGAAATTCATATATTTAAAAGCCTGCTTCTTGATCTAGTACTGGCTTAAGGTTTGCCAATAAACAGGAGATAGGTAAAGTGGTCTGTGAAGATGGTTGAAAGAGTAAAAGCGATTGGAATATACCAGTAGTTTTTTTGACGGGCCCGTTGGTGTGGTGGTCAGCATGTCTGCCTCTGTTCCGTAGGGTGGTGGGTTCGTTTCCCCGCTGGCAGGTATTTAGGTGATGAGCTTTTAAGTACTTGTTGGATGTGTCTGGGTGTTTTATTTATATAAGTAGGTATTTAAAAGAAAAAAAGAAGTATTTTTAAGTAAATATATCTCGTTGTCTGATTTCCATAACACAAGTGCTTTGGCTACTTAACATGGGATGAAGGCAATGTGTGTGTTGTTGTAAAATATTTATATTTATTTATTTTTGTTATGATTTGCTCAGTGATTTATGAGAAACGTGGGAGGTTTAGGTTAAGGCGGAAGTGGAATTGTTTAGGGTATCTCTTTGCGTTGGATGAAGGTATAAACCAGTAGATCGGCTTGGCTATATTGAGGAGAGAACAACAGAAATTGAAATTTTACATACGTACCTACATATAGGTATTTTTATTTTTATTTTCATATAGAATATTGTTTCTATTCATTCGTGAACCTTAAGCTACGATACTTAATACCCTATTTGGATAACTTTAGTCTTGAATTATTCGTGGAAGTCCAGCTAAAGTCAGCTAGTGTTGGATAAAAAACGATACAATTAAACAAGTTTAAAATGTCTAAGTCCCAAAATCAACTATTACTGTTGGAATCGCTATAATTTACTGAGTTAGAAAAAGTTGGACCGGATGGTCATTGACCTCGAAGTCTGTATTTATAGATAAAATAACCAGCAGCAGGAAGTACAGAATATTTATCCGTATTTAGCTGCGAGGGAATAATTTTCTACTTATCTGTACTGATTTGAAAGAAATTACCATATGTGTCACAGAACATAGGCCCTAGATGATCTACTGTCTTTTTTTTAAAACTCTATGAACAAGCGTTTGCCCACCATCCTGGCTGATGTTAAGCAGCGATGTGGTCTACGATGGAGCACACTTGTTCATTAGGTACCTATTCACCCCAGTGACTTGAAGACCTTCAAGACTGTACTGCGCAGAAAACACAGTCTCCGGCAAGTCATTTCACATCCTGGCGGATCGCACTATGAAAGTAGACTCAAACCTTTTGGTCATTTTTTAATGAAACGCGCACAGACCGGGTCCAGTCGTGACCACGACGCATGCAACTGCGTCGAAACGTGGAGTAAAATAACAAAGATGAGCTCGATCTTTTCTTTGATTATATTCGAACCGTTTGGGTCTGAACTGTTAATACACGCTTTGCCAGACTACAAAATGAGCTATTAATGTAAACACTAAGTCAGTGTTCGGAACCACTGTTAGTTACAAAGTCCATAACTTAGCGCTCAACACGTATGCAAATGTCTGTGTGCAGTGTGTGGGGTGAAGGGGGTATGTCGAAAAGCGCATTCGGAAACAGAATCGCCAATTCGGTGCAATAGGAACTCTTAATTAATTCATGAGCATGTATTAGCGTAGAGAGAAGCGTGGAAATTGAGAGAGAGAGAGAGACAGAGAGACATTTATTGGCAGCAAAAAAACAAGGAGGAATAAACACTGAACAATAACAAAAGAGAAAAAAAAAACAAAAAGAAATCAACATTTAAAAGACAGAAATTTGAAATAACCGTGAACCATGGGCATTTGTTTACCCCACGTCCTCAGTGCATGAATATACATTTTGACGTTTGTCACGTGACATTTTCTGTCAAAATGTATGGGACGCATCGGATCGCATCGTATTCATTCATGCACTGAGGACGTGGGGTTAGTAAGTGCTGCCTACACCGCTTTGGTATTAAAAGGCGTGAAGTGTATTTATTTTATTTTCAAAAAATAAAACAGAAACAAAGATAAACACAGAAATCAACATAGAAACATACACAAGAAACACAGAAATAAAAAGGAATTAAAATTAAATAAACAAGAAAGAGCGTCTGTGGACCAGTTGGTCAGATCCTTGTATGCCTCTGCCTACCCCGCTTTGGGATTAAAAGGCGTGAAATGTATTTATCTTATATATAAAAATGAATTGCTGTTCGTTAGTCTCGCTAAAACTCCAGAACGGCTAGATCGATTTCGCTAATTTTGGTCTTGAATTATTCGTGCAAGTCTAGGGAAGGTTTAAAAGGTATTTCTTCCAACACACGTGGTATAAATCTTCCTACGGCAAAACAAATGTTTGCCGAGACAGCTAGTTTATTTATAAATAAACAAATAACATTTTCAGTTTTTGGCTGCAAAAATGCGTTATGCTGGGGTTTGATTTTCAGCCAGTGCCAGAAGTGACCCATGATGTGTCCAAAGCGCGTCTGTAACATAGAGCGTATTCTAAAATAAATATAACTTTGTGTTAGTATCTTATTACAGATGTTCTAGTTCGCGTTTCAAGATGGACGCGACACAAAAAAAAATACGCTCCCCTTAAAGCCGTGCACATCAATATCTGTAATAGTACGAAATAAACATACATAAGTGATTCGTTGTTATTTCGTCACGCTCAGTGCGTTTTCGACAAACTGCAGCGCGTTGTATCTTGTCATCTTGTCATCTTTCTTAGAGCTCGGTGCTAGGGGTGCAAAGTATTGTCAGGACAGTGACAAATGGAGACAGTGTCTGCAGTCTCTGCGTGCACCTCTGGATGGTAGGGTTGAAATACGTATGTGTGTTGTCGGCGCAAAGAATATTAATCAGGTTAAAACTGTAATTAATAATGAAATCCAGTGATTAGTAATCTCGCGTTCAAAGTTCCCTCGACTGCTTATCAGGTGACTTGAGGTACATGAGCCGTGGAAGTGAGAGTGGAGCCAACTTGTCAAGCCTCTCACTCCTATAAGTGTCCCTGTTTACACTTCACGCCTTTAATCCCAAAGCGGGGTAGGCAGAGGCACTTGCTAAAGCAAGTACCCACGGTTCACCAAGCGTATTTAAACCCAACGTGACAGGGGGTGAGCCCATCGCCGTTATAGGGTTCACACACCTTGTGGTGTGCGGGTTTCATCACGATGTTTCATCTCTGGATGGTAGGGTTGAAATATGTTTCTGTGTTGTCGGCGCAAAGAATATTAATCAGGTTAAAACTGTAATTAATAATGAAATCCAGTGATTAGTAATCTCGCGTTCAAAGTTCCCTCGACTGCTTACCAGGTGACTTAAGGTACATTAGCCGTGGAAGTGAGAGTGGAGCCAACTTGTCAAGCCTCTCAATCCTATAAGTGTCTCTGTTTACACTTCACGCCTTTAATCCCAAAGAGGGATAGGCAGAGGCACTTGCTAAAGCAAGTACCCACGGTTCACCAAGCGTATTTAACCCAACGTGACATGGGGTGAGCCCATCGCCGTTATAGGGTTCACACACCTTGTGGTGTGCGGGTTTCATCACGATGTTGTCCTCCACCGTACGAGCGTTGCGTTGCGTACATAGGCTCTGAAAAAGAGTCCTATTGGTACACGTCCTGTAGCCGGACTCGAACCCGGGACCTCCCGGTTACAAGTCAAGTATCCGACCAACTGGACCACAGACGCTCTCTGTTTTCGATCGCGTTGCCTCAAATGCATAGATAGATGCTATACGTAATCCTTCTAGTAATAGTCCAAATATCCATATGAGAGTATAGATCGAGAGTTGACGCTGTTCATTCTATTTGGGCCGCCCCAGTTCATTTCCTCGGTCCGTTGGGCTCTGTATGTATCTATGTACCTAGTACCTAATACATCTGAATGTTGGATGAAACGACAATACTAGAGTAACATGTATGTGTGTGAGTGTGTGTTTTGTTTGTTTTAAATAAAAATAAATAGTAATATAGAATGTAGAACGTCTGTAGTCCAGTTGGTCGGGTACTTGACTTGTAACCGGGAGGTCGCGGGTTCGAGTCCGACTACTGGACGTGTACCAATGGGACTCTTTTTCAGAGCCTATGTACGCAACGCAACGCTCGTACGGTGAAGGACAACATCGTGATGAAACCTGCACACCACAAGGTGTGTGAACCCTATAACGGCGATGGGCTCACCCCCTGTCACGTTGGGTAAATACGCGCGCGTGAACCGTGGGTACTTGCGCTTTAGCAAGTGCCTCTGCCTACCCCTCTTTGGGATTAAAGGCGTGAAGTGTATTTTTTTATTTTTTTTTTATTTCACAACAACACCCACCAAAAATCTTTGACACGTCGTGACCTGACATGCTCTTGACTATTTTTCTGTTATGTACAAGTTTAGGTACTCGTGTCTTCTTTGACGTTTTCGAACAATTTTTTTGGCAGAGAACTTACTGTCATTACTGTCAAAATTTGTTTGGAAAGTATGACAGTAATGACAATTCTCCGTCCGAAAATGTGTCAGAAAAACGTCAAAGAAACTTCCCCATTGCACGCCACTGTGATTTGTTGTCGGCTCTTCGCATCCAGCTTCTGCCAGCCATTTTATGCAGGTCATCAGTCCACGTTGCAAAAATTGTTAGACAGTTAAATATTACCCACTCATCGATTGCGAGTGCGCCTTCGTCGAGGTAATCAATTATTCCTTTGATCAACTGAATAACGTGTTTCATTGAAAACGATTTTTACCTTTCCCGCAATCATTGTCGGAGGTTGTTAGCATTGTAGTTTGTCGTCACATTGTGTTAGGTTTTAAAACTATTTAACCTTAATACACTTCACGCCTTTTAATCCCAAAAAGGGGTAGGCAAAGGCACTTGATTAATAAGAAAATGCCCACGGTTCTCCAAGCGTACTTAACCCAACGTGACAGGGGGTGAGCCCATCGCCGTTATAGGGTTCACACACCTTGTGGTGTGCGGGTTTCATCACCATGTTGTCCTTCACCGTACGAGCGTTGCGTTGCGTACATAGGCTCTGAGTGTCCCATTGGTACACGTCCAGAAGCCTCGCGACCTCCCGGTTACAAGTCAAGTATCCGACCAACTGGACCACAGACGCTCTAAATGTAACCTATTTTTTTTAAAACGGATTGAACAAGCGTTTCACCACCATACTGTCTGATTTCAAGCAGCGTCGTGGTCTACGATGGAGCACACTTCTTCATTAGGTACCTATTCACTTTAGTGACTTGAAGTTCTCCAGACTGTACTGCGCAGGAAACATAGACACCGCAAGTCGTTCCACATCCTGGCAGTTCGCACTATGAAAGTAGACGCAAACCGTTTGGTTCCCGTAAATGGTATGTCCATCTGGCAAGGATGACGTTTTGACCCACACTAGGTGGGGATAAAAGCAGGAAAATGAATATGAATGGGTTATAACTACATTTTAACAATGTGACATAATAGGAAAGAGATTACTCAACATATTTATTGTTTGAACGCTTTCATTCAATTGACCGCACAAATGAACCTGGACATCGGAAAGCAGGTCAAACGATTTATAACCACATGAAAAAGTGCGGAGGCTCTCCAGCCGGGCCCGCAGTAATTCAATATTCCGTGCGAGCGGCAAAACTGGGAATTTATAGAAATAATAACGACAGCTCGCAATATATCGCATAGTTAGAATAAAAAGGGACCAATACGAAACATGCCGATTTTGTAATTTAAGTTTTCTATCTTTTATGTTAAGGTTCAATTTCATAAAAAAACACAATTTGGTTTGTGTCACTTTTGTCTAACTGTGCGGATGTCTTGCGATACACTAGGTGTCCCCTGCTGGGCCGGTTGTGCAGTTATTGATAGTGCTACTGACGTATTATTTCGGACGACAGTCGTGGGTTCTATTCCCGACATAATGCTTTAGTTCTGAGCTGAGGCATTTGTTGTGTGCGCCTGAGTGTTTTATTTATCTACGTATGTATTTAAGAGTCTTTACGTAAGTACACACATCAACAGTGTCTGGGTTTCAAGAACATTTTAGCTGTAAAAAAATCTAATTTATTTAAATCAAATCTAATCTTCTGGATTGGTCTCCTACCTGATTTCCCGTGCCTGTATCAATGACTTATCACCACATTTTTTATAAGTTAGGAATGAATTCAGTTTTTGTAAAATATATTCTGGATTGCAATCTCCTAAAATGTACTTGATCCCTAGACACTTTTGATGTGTGTATATCAGTCCCTGGCACCCATAGTATCATCCCTGGGTATCCTAGTTTGGGGTCAGGTTTATTTTTTAGTTTAATAAATACTAATGAAATATATTTTTTGTCTCAGGTAATTTTGTCTATCAGTGAGGGACATTTCTACGGGTTTATTATCACGAGTGCACAGGAAATAAATACGGTAAATTTTAAATCTTTTAATGTAGAAGTTTTAATCGTACTTTAATTAATTTTACCCATGACGAGAATTGTTAGGTGTCCACGTTTTTGTTCTGCATATAAACTAACTCGAAGAGCTGTTGTATACCTAGGCGTTAATAATATTAGGTAATATATTAAGGGGAATAATAAAATGAGCGAATAAAAAATATCATAGCGAATGATGATGAGGGACTGATTTACTTACTTGATCGGTATTCATTTGAGTGAGCGAAAAATTAACTAAACTAACGACGAATATTAATTTATTATAAATCCAGAACGAGCTTACAAGAAGTGGCTTGTGATTAATATATTTTATGTATTAAAATTGTATCCGGGCGACTCAATTACTAAGTGGGCGACTGGAATTACAAAGATGACGACTTCAATATTAAAAAACAGACGATTTTTCAAATTGAGGTATTACATAACGAACAACTAAAACAATCACTTTAAGCAAAGTTTTGTAAGCTGCTTTAATAATTATTATTAGTTATTGATATTAATAATGTAAGCTCACAGTACTCAGCTCATTATAGTTTTTTTCAAAGTCATAAGTCAATTTCGTACATTTCATCTATACTAATATTATAAACCTGAAGAGTTTGGTCAAAGGCGACTTCCTATGGCAAAACAAATGTTTGCAGGGGGCAGCTTGTTTAAGATAGAACGC
>SJJU01018587.1:0-17541 GCA_012932125.1 Conopomorpha cramerella
AGGCCTATGTCCAGCAGTGGACAAACATAAAGAAAAATCGACAAAAACTAGCTGAGATTATCCAACCAACAGCGTTGAAACGTTTTCTCCGTACGTCCCTGTAGGACGAAGGACGCGCTAATATCGTCAAAGCTAGTAAGTGCGCAGGCGCAGTTCACGGTGGCATTCCTCGCCAGCTCGCTCAGCGGCGTCGTCATAACCGCGGTGATGTGTCCATTCGACGTCGTCACCGTGCGCCTCTACAACCAGGGTATGTGCCTTGCGTTGCCTCCAAGGCTCTACTCTGCTATAGGGATAACCGACTTTTCGTTATGTACAAGTGGGGATTTTTACCTTTTCGATGAACTTCATCGTTGTTCTATGGATTTCTATGAGATTTATTGGGCAGATTTTCGCTGCTGCTGTCTTACATTTGAATTATTCTGACTATTCACCATGGAAAATGTACCTCAGGGTAGATATTCGGAAAACGCGCGCTCGATTGTCTACCCCGCCATACAATTGACTTACTATACAGGTAGTCTTGATGTTATATAGTCACACTTGATGTTCCTTATCCTATATAAAACTAGGTACAAAATCGTCTAACTGAATTTATTGGTTATTTATATATTAACTTTTTCATTGACAAACACGATGGATAAACCAAAGCCTAAAGCCAAAATTTACTAATTTTGAGCCTAGTTTAATAAAGGAAGGGCAAAATCACGAAAAATTACTTATGATATAAAGTCAATTGAAAATTTAATGTATATGACGAGGTGTATTCTTGGACGCTTGTTTTCCCACTATCCACCCTAGGGTGGATTTTCTAGGGCAGATATTCGGAATAAGCCTTTTCGAAATCTCCCTGCAAAATGTGACATTAAGGACAGAAATCTGGATGGAAATCTGTAAAATAAACGCCAATGCAAATTCCTCATTGTTTAAATGCAAAATCGACTATGTCCAATCTACTTAAATTTTAAATCTTGTTAAAATGGGCTAAAGATACATTTGTATAGTATTACATCTACGAATTTGCATTCAGACACAACAATTGTTACCTGTAAATATTTTCATCTCAGTCACTACACCGTTTCTCAAACCCACGTTGGGCGCCAGTGTTTATATTTCTCAATATTTGTATCACTAGTCAATACCTCTGCCAGTAAACACAAAAGTCGGTGTCCCCACAGCACAGTGGGCTGTACAGTGTCGTGTTTGCAGCATAAAAGAGTGTCTAACGTCGCGCGATCACGTGCCGGCGTCACATTGGGCGTCGTTTGTGGCGAGTGTCGCTAGTGGCGCTGTCGTCGTGGTCATTGAGGCTCCGCTAGACATCGTCAACACGCGACTCATGAATCAGGGTGAACATTATTTTGTTTTGGGAAATTTCGCCAAAATGTTTATTCGCCATGGCACTACTCTGATGCGACTACACACATACACACATCAAAAGTGTCTTGGGATCAAGAATATTTTTAGCTCTAAAATAGAATCTAATTTATTTAAATCAAATCTAATGTTTTTCTAAAATAGGAGATTCAGCACAATAGAATTATACAAAGAGTGTGATGTTTTGAGTGTAAGGAAGCTGTATGTTTATGGTTGCGTGTTCCAATTACACAAAACTCTTCCGATAGATAGTTTCATTTTCAATAGAAGGAAACCTAACTCTGTAGTGAGCGCAGAAGCAGTCCGAACAACGTTTGCAATGAAACAATGTCAGTATCAATCATTTTGATGAAACAATATCAGTATCAATCATGAAGTCAATCGCAAACTGAACATTTACACTGAACATAAAAGAATGTAAAATAAAGCTAGTTAAATGGCTAAGAACCCTGGACTACGACAAGACAAAACAAGTTAAACTAATAAAAACTACCTGTAAAACATGCATCACATTCAAACCTAACCTAACACATTATTTCATAAGAATTAATATTAGTAGTGCCATAGGGAAACAAACTGGAATTATGTAAAGGTGCTTTGATATTTTTCTGCTGGCGTTACCTCTCTATCAATCGCTGTTAATATTTCACAAACCTACTTTCTAACCCAATGAATGTAGTAGCAAACTAAGGAACGAATGGCGCTAGTATCGGCTTATTCCGATTATCCACCCTAGAAAATCTACCCCAGGCTAGAAAAACGCGCGTTCAATTATCCACCCCGCCATACAGTTCAATTTTTTTTTTTGGACGCGTATATTCCCACTATCCACCTTAGGAGGATTTTATAGGGTGGATATTCGGAATTAGCCCTAGTATCGAATGTTGCAAACCCATACAGAGTGCAAAAGGACCCCGAGCAATGGTCTTAGAATTGTTGGGTTCGTCAATAAACTTACTATGGCGACAACTTTGCATCTCCATACAAAATAGACAATTTTTGCCTCCGGAAATGACACTTTGTATGGAGATGAAAAATACATTTTATTTCCCCGCACACTGTCGCCATAATAAAAGTTGTACATATTGACGAGCTTTACAATGTTTCTAAGACCATTTTCGAGGTCCTGTTACACAACACATAGGTTTCGGTCCCAGCGGCTTATTCCGATTATCCACCCTGGAAAATCTACCCGAGTTTCCGATTATTCACCCGATCATACAATTGAAAATTTAATTTATATGACGAGGTGCATTCTTGAACGCGTTTTTTTCCCACTATGCACCCTGGGGTGGATTTTCTAGGGTAGATATTCGGAATAAGCTGTCCCAGCTCTGCTAATAGTTCACATTATGAATAATTCGTTTCAGGACCGCCGTCAGCGAACGGAAAGCAAATGTACAGCGGCATACTAGACTGTATGCAGAAGATCTACCGCACCGAAGGCATGTCGGGCCTCTACAAGGGTGTACTACCTCTCTACTTAAGAATAGCACCCCACACCACGCTGTCGCTCGTCATATGGGACATGTTAAACAATATAATGATGAAAAACCGTTAATGAAGAGTTTTATTTTTCCCGGAATTACCCATAGAAAGGATACCCTTTTCTACCCGTGTTACTACCATTCTTACTACCAGTAGTAATACGGTTAGTTTTTTTTTCCGTGTTACTACTGTCTATCGCAGGTGATACACCGATAATTTATTTTTCCCGTATTACTACTGGTAGTAAGAATGGTAGTAACACGGGTAGAAAAGGAAGGATACATCGTCAATTATAGAGCTTTTTATCGACCTCATGACTGCAGGCATAAAGGCCTAATGGCCTGAAACTATGAAAATATCAACTAGATCCGTAATAAATCAGTTATTTATTAAAATATTGAAAAAAAACCGGTTAATTTATTACAAAATGAATTCCCCATCAAACCATATAATGTTTTATTATCGTGTTCACAGTTAATTACCAAGCAATTGAAAACATATTTGGAAACACATTGTTACGTAATTATTAAAATAATAAGTAGGTGTGCCCATTAGTTACTATTTCGGGGATTAGGGTAATTACCCATCCAAAAATCTAAGGTATTCTCAATTAGTAAACTGACAAACAATAGGCGGCGAAAACTGCAACTCCCAGTTCACTTCAGACGAGCAGTTAGATAACTCGTCCAAATCGCAAGAGCAGCTGTCTGAAGACTCTTCCTCTACAACGCAGGCATCGTAGCAGTTACACTCAGGTTTGTTCGCGTTATACGGCGCAATACCTATTGCTTGCTGATAGGCCTTCAAGCAAGTATGCTCACAATATTCAGGACGGAAGTGTTTACCAAATATATCTTTAATCTTCTTCCTTATCAAATGCTCTTGTAGTTGCGCACGCTTGCGTATTCTCTCTTCGTTATTTGCACTTGCGATTGTATACTTTAGTGGTGTACATTGCGGGTTTGGTTCGCCTTTCTCAGTGGTACATTGCATTTCTACAATGTACTCGCCGTTTTGTTTGCAAACTATGAGCGTAGGTTTGACCTCCATAGTTTTCTTGCCCTTCTTTGCTCTGAGTTCTGTGTTCGACCCGCTAGACTGTCTCAGTTTGGCCAACTTCAGCTTTCGTAGAAGTCGTTTCGATATCGCTCCTGGTCTCCACTCAGGGTGGACCTAGAAAGTTTTGTTTTTTGTTAATGATGCATCCAGATATTGACGACTTCAAAGTTTAAAACGGGTATTATAGCGCGAAGATTAATTTGGCGACTTCAATATTATTATTGTAAAAAATGAAAAAAAATAACAAAAACAATCATAACGTACCATAGTTATATGCTGTATAATCTCCACGGTGGAGTTAGCAGCTGAAGTAATATAAAACACACACACCACCAAAACTACGCTATTCCCGGCAAAACAATTGTCCATACAGTTGTCATGGCACCGGCCTTTCTACTTCCTCACACCCCGCGCAATACCTAAGGCGTGGTATTGTGGCTGCGGCAAGACTGTAGTAAGTTTATCTTAGTTAATGATAAGAAAACACTCTACGCAATAAGTACAAATATTTATATTAATTTACCTTCTTATACAAATATTTATATTCATTTAAGTATTATTAGTTACAAATTTCACTTAACACGGTACCAAAATAAATAAATCACGTCAATCAAGTCACGGTAATCAACAAAATACCAACAAAAAAGTACACAATCCCGGTTCTGACACTTAGAAAATCCACTCTAGACTGACCATTAAATAAATTAGGTATAGGTACGTAAAGCAATAAATAATATTTGAGACTTAACACTTTCCTAGCCTGGATTTTCTAGAGTTGCACTAGAGCCGGCAAAATCCAAAAAACTAAATGCTTGATACAGTATTTACAAGTTTCACACATGTCGACATTAAGTTACACCTACCCACAACGACAGAACGTTAACTAAGGATACAACTCCGGAGGGAACATCACTGTATCCAAAACATGTTGTTTATTGGTCTTCCTCCTGCGACCGCCGGACTTAGACTCGGTGATTCTAAAGTACTTCTTGTGTCCACGCTCGTCTATAATCACGCCCTTTTGCGACGGAGGTGCATGCTGACACTTCATTCGGTTGGCTAAATAAGCCCGTGAATCGACCGCGTTTACCAACTTCTTCCTCTTTTTCCCGCTCATAATTCTCGGCACAGTCGACGGCTGCGGAATCTTAAGAGGCTCTCCCTGAGCTATCAGAGTCTTTAGCGTCTCTTGAAGCAACTTCCTGTCAGGTCCGTGACCGACGATTCCAATCTGTGACAGGGCGCGCGGCGACGCATCCCCGAAGCAACTCCACGACGCCTCTGACTGCTGCTTATACTTGACCTTAGTATCGCCGTCACCTTTACCTTTACCTTTTCCAACTTTCGTAGCTTTAGATTTCATTTCCGGCGAAATTCCTCTCGGTCTTGGATAGGAACGCCACCGGCCATGTCCATCAACGAAGCCGTCCACGCCGACCATAAGCCATCTGCCATTGGCAGCCTGGAATTTGCCAGTTTCCCCATCAACAGTTTCACCGTTTGGTCCTATAAAGGTCATCGGTGCCCATCGGCCATCGGGTGCCACGTAACCGTCCACGTTTATATCCAACCAGGTATGATCGGGTCCCCAAAAGCCACCTAGATCACTGCACTGCTGCTTGCCATCGGGACCCTTAAAGAACCTAGGTACAGGGTTCCCATATCGATCTAATAATTTCACTCTGTAGTCCAGATAATTGTATTGCGACTCGTTGTCCACTTTAATGAGCTTTTTCGGCTTAAATGTTGGATCAAATAAAGCGTTCGGCGGCGTGAACTCTACAATCCATTCGTCAGAATCAGTTTCGGAGCCGATTGAACCGCTCTCTTCAGAGCAGGAGCATGAATTTGTCACACCGAGAAGTTGGAAGTCTGGTTCAGCAGGATAGCATCTGCATGGAGGATCTTCCGACTCTGGCAATAATCCAAGAGCCTGTTGGTATGCCTTGAGACAAATCTCTCTGCAGACATCCTTGAATGCACTCTGTATGAATTCTCGTTGAGCTCTTTCCAGTCTTCTCTGTGCACGTTCTTTCTTCTTCTGTCTCACGTAGTTTTCTTCAGCTGTTCTTCCTATAGTATAGGACAGTAACGGAACATCTTCATAGGGATACTGGTTTATAGTTCTCGGTTTTGAGTAGTTCTTCATGGTTTCCATGGTGATGGAAAACTCGCCGCTTTTCTTGTGAATGATGAGAAGAGGGCGTTTAGCATTCTTCTTCTTCTTTCCAGCATCCTTCTTCTTCTTCTTCTTTTGAACTCCGCCAGGATTCTTTGCCATCTTCAGCAAATGGACTACCTGCTTATGCGTAGCTCCAGGCCTCCAACCAGGCCGAAACTAAAAAAATAAATAAATAAAAAAAATTAAATAACAAAATTGTATGCAAGGAATGAACTTGACAGTGTTACAAAATAAGAAGAATTGTTGTGCTGCACACGATTTAGATGTGATAGTTGATCGATACCTAAGTTTTTTCTTAACATACCTTCATGCCGGGAACATTTTCAGCATTCCATAACCATCCCATCCTCCTGGGCACTGCACCGAGGGTGCCGGCGCAGGGTTCCGCGCAGTGATCATGACCAATATGAGGCGCTGAAAAAAAAGTGATATTGACATTAAGTCGGCATTTACCATGGACTTAATGTATAAACAGTACTCTCTTGTCTCATTAAAAATATATTGGGGGGGTAAAATTTAGTTTAAAACTAGCTTTGCAGCTTCGAGTATTCAGTACTGTTTAGGTACATTATAACCTCCTATACCTTGTTGATACTCGGAGCTTATTGTACAAAAAAAAATTAAAAAAAACTTCAAATACGTACGTATACCTTGATAGCCGTAGTTGAACTTGAATCTATCGTCCTTTTTCTTTTTCTTACTTTTTTTCGTGTCTGTTTCAGAATCAGCGTTCTTTTTGTCTGTTATGGACGACTTGTTTGATGGTGCTAGATTCTTTTTGTCCGGTGATTTCTTTTCGACGGCATTCTTTTTATCCGTCACACTCAACTTCTTGTCCGCCGGCACAGAACGTTGAGAGTTACTTCTCTTCCCTGACGTCTTGCTTGCTTTGCTATCGCTGCCCGATGCGCTCAACGTCTTCAGCTTCTTCAAATCCACTAGCTTGTGGTAAACAGGACAGGGGTGTACCATGCTTGATGTTGGTATGCCGGCAAGATCTTCACCGGGTCTCTCGTAACCTCCGCACACGGTACAATAGGTGGTCTTCTTTACGAAGCCAAAAGTACACTCGCAGGAACATTCGCAAGGAGTCCCGTCAAAGTGTAACTTGGCCTTAATTTCCCCGACGACTTCCTCGACCTGTTGCGAAGCTACAGGAGCTTCGCAACACTTTTTTTTCACGTTTGTAAAGTCTAACAACAATCTATCATCTCGCGGTGGTGGAGGGTTCAGTTCTTTAATTGGACATGACAGATTTTTGCATGAGGATATTTTAATGACGTTAGCTGCATCAGCAGGTATGTTTAAAGGGTTTTCACTTGTAGCTGCTGCTAACATTTTTTTCACTGGACAATCTTCCCCGCATGACTTGAATCCATAATCATTTTCACTAGCGTTCGATGTGTTCGGGGCTTCGGAAGTACCGCTGGATGGAGAAGGCTTATTAAAATCTGTCTCTACCAAGCAATAAGCCACACAGTACACCCGCTGCTTTGGAGGGCATTCGTACAATGAATATTGATTTAAGTCTACATTTCGCAAGATTGGAGAGGTCGATTCACTTTGGCAGACGTCTTCTTCAATGGTATCAGTATTATTGCTGGTGTCGTCAATATATATTTGAGGATTATAAGGTATAATTTGTCTCTGAAAATTAAAATTAACTATATCTTGCTCGGTGCCGTAATTTGTAGTAACATCTTCTTTCAAAATGTTATCAAATAGTATCTTTATAGTATTCGTCTCATCGTTACTATCTTGTAGCTTATCATCGTTTGTATTTTGACGGATTGTGTAACTAATTCCTATAGGCGAAGAATGATAGCCAAGGAAATTAGATGTCAAATTATTCTCAGACAAACATTTGATGATTTTAGGAACCTTATAATCTAGAAGGCTCAATTTACATTGCAGCTTTACTAGACCGCTAGTGTTGGTTGTGTTTTCGTTTATTACACAATGTTGGCCACTGAGATTCACAGGCGGGGCTTCGTTGCCTGTGCTTATTATATGTAAGAACTCTAAGTATGCAAAGTTCCACGGTATGGATGATGTACCAATTTTTTTTTGTGTTGGCCCTTCTCTGTACCAGAGATCTATTTCTATAGGTTGAGTTTTCATGTGCCACATGAGTGTACAGACATTACATGCGAAGAGCACTGAACCAGAAATGGGCAATACTGCATCTTCTCTCTTCATGTCTGGTGGTGACGTGCGAAAGGAAATCTTTGCTCTCGTTTTGCCTTTTTTCCTTGAAGTTTTGAAACTTTGTCGTGGCTGTTGGACATCCAGTGAAAATATATCACCGAATTTGCATTTCAAATAATAATGTTTGACTTCCGTGTGTTTGGGAACACCATCCAGTTCAAGATCTTGAAACACAAGTTGGAATAAGAACAGTGATTCTGAAAGGGCCATTTTGATTTTATTTAGATTGATATTATAAACTGAATTTAGTAAAAATTTCCGAAAATAATTTTATGAACCACTAAAAAATTTACATTTCCGTGACTGCCATGGTATTATGACTGCGTCAAAGTTTTTTCGTTTTGTTTTGACGTTTTTACACTTTTGATGGTTTATTTTTTGTTACCATAAATTAGTGTGTAGAATCACAAAGGAGTAGACACTGGTAGAGGAGAAACGGTCCCATGAACCTCCTTATACCTCATCCACAAAATACTTCTTACGGCGACATTTCAAATCTCTGCTGGCGCATCTTGAAGCCAAAGATTTCCTCTCTGACTGGCTTCCGCCGAAACCTGTGCACCGGGTACGGTACTCTTATAGTGCCTTTTATTTCAAATATCCTTTAGTAAGACCTCTACTATATAAAAATAAGTCGGATTTTCCTCCCTGACGCTATAACTTCAGAACGCACGAACCGATTTCCACGGTTTTCCATTCGTTGGAAAGGTCTCAGGCTCCGTAAGGTTTATAGCAAAGAAAATTTAAGAAAAATTTCAACAGCAAAGCGGGAAAACTAAACGAAGCCATCTGGTGGCGTTCGCCGTGTTTGCTAGTATTGTATAAAATTACGGTCATGGGATAAATTGTGCCATTGGTTCCAAGAGGTACAAAGTTTTAGTTAATGAATATACTTATTGTTTAACCTTTCCTCTGTTTATACTTTTCATGTCCCAATACTACTACTATAGTGGCATGGTTTAGTCCCACCATACCACCAGGGGTATGCTCAGGGATTTGTTCCGGGTAACCCTAGCCCTACCCATCCACCACACCTGGGCAGGTTCGGCGTGGACCAGACCAGGGTATGATAATGGGTCGACCAGGGGTGATAACAGTCTGGAGGGCGTGTACACATTTCCACTAATGGCATTCGTGATAAAAAATATTTAAGTATATGACAGGGAGGTTCTACGGACTCATGTTATCCTGTCCATCCAATGGACTATGATGCGAATGCAATGAGATAGTTACTTAGTACCTATCACTGATCAACACACCTAAAGAAATAGTTTAATAAAAACAATGAACTGCAGACAAAACACAAGGCAATTTTAATTTGAACCATACTTGTATAAAATTAAACATCAATAGAAGTTGTCCTTGAAGAATTAATAGACCTGGCAATTGGCGAGATATATTTGATAGTGGGATGCTTGAAAGAAACGTCGTAGGTTCTTCTGTTTGCATGCGCTAAAGGTTTGTTGTTAATGTATGTGCTGTTAAGTGCAAGGGTTGAGAATTTTTTTCTCGGCGTGTTTGAAGCCCGGTTTGTTTTCTTTGGAGGCTTAAGTTCCTGAAGGTCGTACATTTCAAGATCGTTCATAATTTCTTTATATTTACCTAGTTTCATTGGGTCAATTCTAAGAGCGCCAGTTTCGTTTAATCTTGGCATAAACTGTCTTTCGAAGTTAACAGAAAGGCTCATAACCAGTGGATTCTTAGATTTTCCAGAGATGGTAACATTTTTCTTACTTTTATTATCTTTTGCAGGTTTACTACCCGCTGCCGGTGGCGCTTCCTGCTTTGTCTTGCCTTTCGGGTCTGTCGTTTTTAATTTAGCTGCGTCCATTCTCGGATTTTTCTTGGTATCTTGTGACATTAACGTAGATTTTGACCTCCCAGGCCTCTTACGCCTGCCGTACCAACACCATTTGTTATCCTTGTCAATATACCCGTCGATGCCTATTTTTAACGTTTGTCCAGTATTGTCTGTGAAGAAGCCATCTTCTGCCGAGTAAAACATACCATCAGGGCCCGTGAAGTTCATGGGGACCCAACGGTTATCAGGACCGATGTAACCGTCTTATTAATCTCCATCCACTCGTGTCCTGTACCCCAGAAACCGCCTAAATCGCTGCACTCCTGCTTACCATCGGGCCCTTTAAAGAATCTGGGTAATTCTTTACCACGTTTGTCGACCAATTTCACTCTGTAATCGAGATAAGTATATTGCGATTCATTCTCAACCATGACTGGAGGGGGCTTAGCCTTAGCGTCCCATCTTGATGCGGGTGCTGAAAATTCAATAACCCAATCGTCACCGTCAGTGTCGCTACTTGAATAACTGTCCTCTTCAGAACAAGAACACGAATCTATCGGAGGACTGATGACTCCTTCGCCAATATCACACGGGCATTCTGGGCTATTAGGGTTTGGCAGTGGAAGTAGACCAATAGCTTGATTGTAAGCTTTTACGCAGATCTCCTGGCACCGATCTCTAAAGGCAGATTGTATTATGCGGGCTTTCCTTCTCGTATCTCGGCGTTCTCTTCTCTCACGTATTCTTTGTATGCGATATTTTTCTTCGTCCGTTTTACCGATCGTATAAATTAATGGTGGTTTCTCCTCAAACGGATATTGGCATATCAAGCGTTCTTTGGAATATTTCTTGAATACTTCCATTTGTACCGTATATTCTCCGTCCTGCTTCTTTACGATAAGAGTTGGTTTCATTTCCAATTTCTTTTTCCTTGACATAAGAGCTCTCTTCTTCTTCATGATAACATCCATGCCCTCTCTCAAAGATCTATACTTTCGGACCAGAAGTTTGTGAGCAGCACCAGGTTTCCATTGGGGTCGAACCTAGACAAAAATAAATTAAATTTTAATTTGACCATATAACTCCAATCATCAGTGGCGTGCACACCATATAGGCAAAAAGACACTGCCTACCTTAGTATTTTGGTTACCCGACCTAATAATTAAGTTATTGCTACATCTTTTTTGTTGTATTCACAACATAGGCTAACGAAGGTTCTGCGTTTTGTGGGTGAGTAGATATGTAGGTACCTGTATTTCGTAAAGACAAGTTTCCTACCTAGGTGTCAATCCTTGAGGATTACTGCCTACCTTTTCGTAAAAGCCAGTGCACGCCACTGCCAATCATAGCTGTTAATTCCTAGATTTAAGTTACTACGTGCTACTATCGTGCCAAACCAGCTTATTTTATTAGGTAGGTGAAATAGAAGTTTTAGCCTACAACAGAACTGATCGGTACCATTGTACATTCTTCGCTGAATACCGGCTCCCGCCGACTTAATTTTAACGGTTTAGTAAAAAAATACAAAAAAAAAACCTTCATGGCGGGTATGTCATCAGCTTCCCACGCCCATCCTTTATTTCTGGGTACCAAAGGGTATGGATACTTTGATTCGGGTCTTGTTAACTCTGGCGGTGCTGTTGATAAAAAAAAGCATAAAAATATTTTCCTTTCCATATGAGGTTATTCTAGAGATTTAAAATTTATCAGAATACCATTTTCAACGATCGATTATTAATTTTTTTGGGGTTTCTTGTTATCGCGTGACAGGTAACATAGTCAAAATAATTGTAATCATCATGATTGATTGATCATCATTAATAATTGTAATCACCTTTATTTGGTATTTGATCATATTGGTATTTCTTCACTAGTAAAACCCTTGTACATCCTACCCATAACACACTTAAGAAACCTAGAACATTAAGATTACAGCCGGGCTGCTAAAGGGTCGATCTGCAAAATCCGGTTAAGTACATATCTGGAGTAGGTAGCATAAGGTAAGTAATTAAGATGAAAAATGTCTTACGTTGTTTTGTTTCACTTTTTGCAGTGAATTTTCCAACTTGCTTCATTGCCTTCGCAGGTTTGTCTTCCTTTTTTTCAGTAATTTTCTTCTTCGCATCCTTTCCTGGTTTTAAGCCTTTATCCACAGTTGACATGTCTTTCGAACCGGTCGTAAAAGTTTTTTCAGACCTTCCGCTTCTTATGCTAGCGGTATCCGCGGCCTTTCTTTCCGGTTCATCCTCTTCATCAGGCCAAGGGCTGTTCACTTTGATGTATTTTTTGTCATAAAGTTTGTGGTAAACCGGGCAAGGGTAGGGCATGGCGAATTCTGGTTGATCTTTTAAATCTTCACCTAAGCATTCGTATCCTCCACACACAGGACAGTATGTAGTCTTCTTCGTAAACTTTAAGCTACACACGCAGTCACAGTAGCACGGATTATCGTCAACAAATGGACTTTTACTTGTTTTTTTCACGTATCCATCAACAAGAAATTGTTTGACCGTCTCTCCAATTTCGCAAGTTTTAACGCAGCACATGTTATGGATGTCCTTTATTTTAATTTCTATATTGCTATCAGCTGGACTGTCTGGATACTTTTCTTCTCTATTTGGGCATATGGGAGATACACATTTTAGATTAAGTTGTTCTTCCTTATCATCAGCAACGTCATTAGCAGTGGAGGTGCAAGTGTTCTTGGCGCAGGAAGTGACATTGGATGACTTTGATAGAGCTCCACAATCTTTGTCACAATATCTCTCTTCAGAAGTATTGGAGCTTGGATTGCCGGAGGCTCCAGATTTTGGGGTAGTTGTTTCAATCGCATTTTCATATTCCACAGTAAAGTAGAACACATTATAAACTTTCTCATTTATATTCTTCTTGCTCGGACAAGCGCTCCCAGCACAAGGAGTCGTGTCGGAGTCATTACAGGATTCTTCACAAGACTCGTTGCACGAATCTGTTTGAAGTAACGATTCCTGCATCTTCTTTATACACGCGCATTGGGTTGATAAAGCTTTCTCAGTTGCACCTTCACTGAATGGTCCTTGGTGGCATATGAATTCCTGAATCTTCTCAGCCAAAAGACACGATCTACTTCCACATGGCCCAATGATGTCATCAAGTTTAACCTCTTGCAGGTCTTCTTGTACCAGATTTTCTATGTAGGCTCTGAGATCTCTTGCAATACGACAATCAGCTCTGCCACATGGCCCACGGATATTTGCAACGTCGAATGTAGTTCCGCCTTCGCCGAGAGCTCTTTTTGTGGCAGTGTTGGAGCAAAGTGCACAAGGAGCCTTTTGAGCTTCTTTCTTGAAACGATCAGCGAATTCGCCTTTGGGCCATTGAGTTTCCTTGCAATAACATAATCGGTCCATATCTGTTGCCTTCACTCTAGGTCTTATTGTTGGACGAGGTGTTAACATCCTCATGTTATCGTTACATGAGACTATTATAGTCCTTACATAATCAATAATCGTATCAATATCAGGAAGTGTTTGTGGAGACTTGTATATGGACTCTGGAGGCTTGTCGGCGTGGCCCATGCAACAGTAATCTCCTTCATTGAAGAAGGTAAGGTTCGCTGCGGGAGCGTTCTTGTAATCAGCAAACACGACTTTCTTTGGTGTTCTATCCTTTTCGAAGTTATTCTCAACTTTATTTGAATTTTCTATGTATATTTCATCTGTAGTCTTCATATTGCATATATAGGAAGTAGTTTTCGAATTGATACCGGTATATAGATATTTTCGCACTTCAGCATCTTCGGAGAGAGTTCTGAAGGACATTGTGACCTTGTCTTTTAGAAAAGATAGTTTCACTTGAATCCCTAATTGCGCTAATCTTTTTGGTTTCCCTTCTTCAAATATGTTATAGTCATCGTTTATCGATATTGGCGGTGGGTCTTCGCTGTTGCAAATCCTTTCCAAGTATCGAACAAATTGTGGATCCCAGGGAATTGAGTTCGAACCGATCAATGATAAATTGTCTTCTTTGCTCCAGAGAGAGACCTCCATAGGAAAGTTCCTCATACTTTGTATGAGGAACTCTGGTGTGCTCGTGAACAGCACGGACTGGCCTGATTGTATGACAGGCTCTGGTGGTGGAAGCTCTATAGCACCTTTCTTTCCTTTTTTTGGTTTAGGTTTTGGTTTTTTCTTCTTTCCTGGTGGGTCGGGAGGAAGAGGCGGTGGTTCCGGCATCACAATGTGCATTTGCTTGGGATCCTTTAACTCCAAGGAAAATACGTCTGCGAAGTCACTTCTAATCACAAACTGACGGCTATCGCTAAGAGTTTGAACATTCTGTACGACCACTTCAAATAAAAACATTCCAGGTTCTACCGCCATTTTTACGATATTTCTTAGTTTATTTGTTGTAATCAAGAATATTTTTTCATTTTTACTTGAATTTTCCCCGAAAACAGCCCAAAAATTGACAGGTCAATATTATTAACCTTACGTCATAACAAAAGTTTGTCATCCACCTACTTATGAATGACTTTATTAAAAAAAAGGTCAATTTGAAAAGGGAAACTCAAAGCAGGGGATAACTTCGCTAGCTTGATAGATAACCACAACCTTCCATAATCTACCAATTTGAAGGTATAGAGGACAATCTGGTAGGGATATGAAAATTAAATGTTTGTTTATTCTTTCACTTCGAGTTAAAATATAAATGCATGCATAAACTAAGTGTAGCTTATACCATATATATATATATATATACACTATTAATTAAAATATCATAGTATATTTAGTACAGGTACCTAAAACTATCTAATTAAAAATAATTTCTTTTTCTTTGAAACTTTTCAACAAAAGTGGCAATAAGAAGACAACATCAAAGTCACCTTTAAAAGCAAACGGCAGTCAGCTGATAAGATGTCAATGTCAAAAAGTTTATTGCCAGTTTTGAAACATTTTCCGAAACCATAAGCCTATTTTACATTTCACCTTGAGAATAATATTTTTATGTATGAATAATTTCTATTTGCACCTACTTCTGATACTGTGGAAAATATCTGTAAATATAAGAGAATACGAATATGCACTGTATTTGTGCGGAACATTAAATAGAATGTGTAAACGAATACTGGCTGCGGAGGCAGCCTATGTCTCTATGTAGATCTATCACATGCATATTTTGAAGCCCAGTATTTTGATCTATGTCACTATTTGTAATGTTAAGAGGTCCTAAGAATGTTACTTATCCAGTGTATGTCGTGTTTTAATATATTCATCTTTCCTCTCGGGCATTATTTGATTTGAGATTGGCAACATCGAAGAAACGTCAAAGTTGTCAAAATATTCTTGCACTTCGTCTGGTTTCCCATTTTCTTTTTTCAATTTGAATTCGGAATTTCCCGAACGTGTTGTGTGCGGTTACTGTAGCAGTGATTACGAAACTTAAAATAGTAGTTAAGTGCTATTAAAATAAATAGTCAAAGAGACTATCATGTGCCTGCTATATTTCACTACGAAACGAACGAGATGATAATTCTTATAACCTGCTGAAAACTTGCTATCAAAAGGTATGTACGTACATTATTGTTTATTTTGTATAAGAACTTATAATTAGTAGTGAGATAGTTTATGATTGTGTTTAATTTCAAATCAAACATGAATTAAACTAATAACCGCATAGGTATCGCAAGTAAGTACTAACAGTTTCTCGTTAGAAATAAAACTTCTTAGAGATCTCAAAGTATTTTTAACATAACCTTATGATTCATAGGAGTAGAATATATGTAATAAAATACCAGTAGGCAACTTTAGTAGGTAATTTTAGTACAATTTGACATCTAAAAGTACCTGTAAATATTGCCCTTTTGTTTTCACAAAGTGTGTCCAATGTTCTTTACAAACTTGGAATATAAATTACTTTTATCTACTTATCAATTTTATAGAATTAAACTGTGTATTTAGTTACAATTATTATCTTCACCATAACTTGCTTAATTAATTGAGATACATGGTAGTACCAATAAAAAATGGAGCATGTCAACTAACGTCTAACAGAAACTAGAAATTCTGTTCGTTTGTCCAGTGCAATGGACTTCCTCGTGGGTGGTATGGCTGGCGTTGGTGCCGGTTTCTTCAGCAACCCATTTGATGTTGTTAAGACTCGCATGCAGTTGCAAGGCGAGTTGAGAGCGAGAGGACAACATGCTGTCCACTATAAAAACATACCGCACGCAATGTACACTATAGTGAAACATGATGGAATGTCCGCACTGCAGAAGGGTCTAGTACCAGCTCTATGGTTTCAACTAGTTGTTAATGGAGTTCGGTAAGTTACAAAAACATAACAAATTGGCTGTTTAAATTTAGAATTTTAAATTTAGTTAGAATAAAACTGACACAAAACAAAATGTCTCATATTATGAAATTGAACCTTAACATAAAAGATACGAAACTTAAATTACAAATTTGGTGTGTTTCATATTGGGTCCTTTTTGTTCTAACTATGCAATTTTATCTAAACTATGCTTATCATAATTTGCTTTATAATTTCCTAATGAAAGCTGTCTTGGATGGTGTTAATTATTATTTACACTGTGTCGTTATGTTTTAGGTTGGGGGTTTACCAACAGGCGGACAACTACGGCTTACTGAGAGACGAGAAGAAAAACACAAAGTTCGTCAACAGTTTGACGGTCGGTGCATTTGCTGGAATGTTGGGTGCATTTTTCGGTAGCCCGTTACAATTAATTAAAACCCAACTTATGTCTTATTCGTCGAAGTCGATAGCCGTGGGCACTCAGCACGCGCACAACAGTGCAACATATGCCGTCATGAAAATATATAGAAAGAACGGTCTGGGCGGGTTGTGGCGGGGCGCTCACGGCATGATGCTGAGAAATTCCATCGGGTCCGCATCACAGATAGCCGCATACGCAATGTAAGTATTTCAACATGTTAACACTTTAAAGCGCGGGAGACTGGAGTCATTACCGCTTAGCGCGTTGGCACCGCGCCAAATGCCGTTGCGTTTTCTTAGACTTTGACCTCTTTCGGCGTCGCGTCCCTTTTGTTTACGTATTTAAAATAGCTGGCTGGACAAATTTAAAAACAAAGGAACGCATCCATTTTTAGGTGCAAAGAATGGATGGATAACAACAACATAGCGCAGCAGTCCAAGTACCTTTCGGCCTTCATCGCGAGCAACATCGGCGCGGTCGTGAAGACCATCACACTTACGCCGATGGATGTCATCATGACGCGGCTTTACAACCAGGGTATGTACAATTTGTACACATTTTCGAACAAGGAAACACGTTCGGCGCCAAAATATCACTCACTGTCTTTAAATTTACTGTTAGGTATATTTCGTATGTGTTATCTTTTACCTATATCATTTATTTGCGAATGCTATGTAAATATAGGTAGGTATAGATACACATCACGACTTT
>SJJU01018594.1:0-10799 GCA_012932125.1 Conopomorpha cramerella
AATCGGTTCAGTAGTTACGGCGTGAAAGCGGAACAAACAAACAAACTCACTTTCCGATTTATAATATTAGTAAGGATTTCGATCGAGCCAATAGTACCCATTGACGATATTAGTATTATACATAATAATATATTGTTCTATATTTTCAGATTGACGGCATTCTGCGTTGAGGAACGTATGTCTGAACTCAAGCACATGCTGTCTACGCCCGCCCCCGTCATACACGACAACAACTTGCACACGCACGGTGAGTTCATTTAAGAAATATCCCGGGACCTGAAACTTTGACACCAAATTTTCTAACCATTTAAGTTTCATGCTACGATGACGAATCTTATATATAAAAATCAAAGCCACTTTACGTTGTCATTCCATAACTCCGGAACGGGTGGACCGATTTCGCTAATTCTTTCATTGTTGTGCTTATTAATGACAGCAGAAGGTTCTTATGAAAGAAAAGTACAACGTCTGTCGAGTCCACTAGTCTTCTCATAAACTAGCTTGAACCACTAAAAGGACGATGGTAATTACGTGTTTTTTTCTTTTTATTCAGACACCAACACGCCGCCGGAACCGGACAAAAACTCCAACTGCACAGCGCAGAACGTCCAACACTGCGACGTACGAACACCGCTACTGTACACCCAGCCGCACATTGGCCGCAACCCTTGCATACAACGCAACACTCACACCACCGACACCCAACCCATACAACTCATACACAAGTCACTGAAAGATGTCACCGTACACCAGCACAGCGAACAGCCGCGCGTGCAGAACGACGAGCCCGTACTCTCTGTGGCCAGAGTCAACAGAAACAGAGGCGTCGTTAACGAAAACGCTCAAATGAACGAAATAAGGTCCTACCAAAGACCGCTGGAATACGTGCCCAATGACGTCACGAGCCAAGACGACGTTAGGGCCCTGAAGGAGACCAATCTCCATCAGGATGTGAAAATTGAGAAACCCAAATGGGGCATAAAGAAGTCGTTAACGAAAACGCTCAAATGAACGAAATAAGGTCCTACCAAAGACCGCTGGAATACGTGCCCAATGACGTCATTAGGGCCCTGAAGGAGACCAATCTCCATCAGGATGTGAAAATTGAGAAACCCAAATGGGGCATAAAGAAGTTCGAAGGCTGACCTCGCGAAACCGGTGAAACTTATAACGGACAATTTGAGTAACGGTTTAGTTCAAAGTGCGGGTAGAACGAGAACATCGCTTGTTGAAAAACAATCGAATATCAGACCGGCGGATTTGGTACTGAAGGATCGCGGCATGTACAATTACGAAGCACCGTGCCTATCGCCGCCTAACAGAACTCTATCGCCCACCATGATGCTGGAAAGCGATCTCAATAGAGAGAACAAGGTATTCGGCTTCAAAGAACTACCATCCCAAAACGACAGCGAAGCAAAACCAGCACAAATATTCGCCGTAATCGTGCCCAAAGCTAAGCCGACAGACTACAACAGCTCGAACATTGAAATTAGAAAGCGAGGCAGTACGGATAGCATAAACAAGTCGCTAAGAACATCTATGTCTTCGCAGATAATTAAATCTTCGGGTAATTCTGAATCCGAGGACTCTACGATAAAGAAACGCCTCAGTTGTGACAATAGAATCATGACGGCTTCAAATAGTGGAAGATCATCCAGAGCCAGTATAAACTTAGAACTACAATACTTGGATAACAACCAGGACCTTCCAGAATCGCCCTTCGATATGAATTCAGATTGCTCTAGCAGCGAAGATGAACATCTCATGCTGTTATCCGAAAACGGTTCGAAAATAACGATGCACACTGTACCGAAAAACGTCGAGTTAGACAAACGCAGGCAAAACGAGGTCCTGAAAGAATCTAGTCAAACGAAATCCACCTCTATAGACTTCTGTTTCAACAAATACCAGAACCAATATACGAATTTCGACAACGAATGCAGCGATCCACACGACAAAGAGAACTTGGTTAATACGTTTAGCGGCGATAATCCCGTGTACATCGCCGCTTTGAAGGGCGAAATCGACAGCGACATTATGACTCAAACATCATTAGACGACAACAAGAGTCCAAAATCACCGAGACCATCGTTGAAAAGTCTAACAATAAAACGTCAGCATTCGTTGGAGCAAGTCAGCGATATATTCTCAAGTAGTAGCGATATGCAATTGCAAAATCCAGCTGGTAGGGTTAAAACGCCTGGCGATTTGCCAGTAGCGGTGAGGAAGGCTAGGCGTGATAGGGTATTGAAACGGGGACGCAGCTATGATAGCAACCGACTTAGTTTGTACGACGACAGAATGATGTTTGTCAATAGCCTTTAGTTGTTTTTTAAATGAAACGCGCAATGACATTAACCCTTAATCAAACAAAAGCTAATATACCGGGTGTTTTTAGGAAGAGTGTAGGCATTTTGCAGATGGGTAGGGTCCCTACGATCATTTTATTGTATGGGAACCATCGATCTCGATTTCCTTTGTTTTTGAGTTATGACAGTTTTGTGTTACACTCCAGGCGGAAAAAAAACACTGTTTCAGTTAAAATACAGTTTTTCTTTATTTTTCCATTAAAGCACATAACACACGATACATTTAAATTCTGATAGCAAAAACAGTTAAATTATGGTCAAGTGATAGGAAATTTAAAAAAAAATCTTACTGTCTTCTTTATTTTTTTTTAAATTACCTTTTACCGACCCTAACCATCTTCAAAATGCCTACACTCTTCCTCAAAACACCCTGTATTGCCACTTGACCAACACATACTTTGAACATTATTGAATGTCTTCACTGGAATTATCTAAAGATTTCAGATAAGTTAACAGAGAGTAATCACATAAGGTATGTAACACTACAAGACATTTTCATACCTATTTAAACATTACACAATAATTTCACATTGTGCTTAAAAGCTAGATTTTATGATAAAGATCACCCGGGTTTATGTGATGCGAGTCGATAATTAGAATAAAAAACGTAAATAGAGTCCAAAATCAATCAGAAAAAGACCTAGCTTTGTCTGATTAAGGGTTAAGATCTGTAATCTGAAACGCGATACAAGTAAGACAAAGTGGGGTTAGAATAATAACGAAAACGTCACTTGATTTCGTGTGGATCCACTCGTTTTCGACAACGTCCATCAATCACAGCTCGCGGTGCTGTGCCGTTATTTCTCTTACGTCACTAAAGAGGAATCTATCGACACGAAGCGATATCGATAGCGCCGTAATTGGCGGACACGTGCGCATTTAATAAATAATAATAACATGTTAAAATTAAATGAAAACCAAAGATTAAAATAGTATTATTGGCATTACCTAAGTGTTATTTATTCAATAGTTTCACAATAAAATGAATATAATAATAAAACACGTACTCAACAAAAACACTTCTTTTCACAGCACCAATCCATTTTTTTCGTTGTTCTATTTTGTAGGACGCTCTTGGGAAAATATAAAATGTACATTTGCTATTGAGGCCGTTATTTTTACAGTTAAAAACGCATTTCTTCGCTTTGATTTTGTACTGCAATTTGACTGCAATTAACACTTTTGACAGCTGATCATCCGCATTTGTTTCCAATTTCTGCCGTGTCGTGCGCTGCGATCGATATCTGTCTGCCACTACTCGCTTTGCACATAGCCAATACCCGGACATAAACATTTAATAATATATCTGTAAAATTAGTTTCGCTGAAGATTGTTTATTTGCCTAGCTTAGCTGTCGTTCAACCCTTTCGAGGACGCATCACGCCCGTCGACGTCTTAACAGTAAAACTTGTATTGTCATATTTGTAGTGTCCACGAATGTGTTAATGAAAGACTTGCGAACAAAACGCGGCCACGCTTGAATATCTCATATAGTCAATAGTACCAATATAATAATATCGCACAGTTAGAACAAAAGTGACACAAAACAAAATGTGTTTATTTTATGAAATTGAACCTTAACATAAAAGATACAAAACTTAAATTACAAAATCGGCATGTTTTGTATAGGGTCCTTTTTGTTCTAACTATGGGATATGTTTCTCGCATTACATACAGAATGACCTGTGACCTGTAACACAAAGCTTACAATTTAGATATTTTAACCCATTAACACCCACTGTACTCGGTGACTGACAAGTTATTTTAACTCTATTACTTGGTAATAAAAGTCAAAATCAATTAAAGAGCAAGTATTCTTCTGGGCGTTTTTCGGTTAACGAGTCGTTGATTTCTCATGCGTTATTTTCTAATGTCTCGAATATTAATAAATTAAGGGATTTTGATATTAATTGGAATATAAAGTCTATTGAAACGAGTGTTCACAATATTTTACGGAAAGAAACCTATTTAACGATTGATTCAGATAGCGCCGTACGATCTTAGCGACATATTACATAAGCAAAAGTGCGACTCAGCTAGTTTCAACAAATCGCAGCGGGTTATATGTCTTGTCACTTATTTCTTGGAGCGCTGTGCTATGGGGGGTTGATATGTGTCAAACATGTTTTTTTTATACATTTGTTTGGCCGGTGGAAAATCAAGGCAATATGCCCTCAGATGTTAACTCAAAAAAGAAACTCTAAACTCGTAATATTAGTTATGACTATTTTATATGAACTAAGGGAAACATTTCAACTGATATTATGAGTGCATCTCATTATTGGAAGTCACGAAATAGGGTAAAAATATAGCTTTTATTTGTATATGAGTAAATATTTTATATGAAATAATAATTGATTATTATTATAGGATTTAAAAGCGATACGTTATCATATAACAAACATTATCTGTTATTTGAAACGGTGAAGAATTATGTAACTAACTCTGCCTATCCCTTTTTTAAACTTTTTGTTTTTTAGAATGGAACTATTGGGAATATTTATTTTCTTAGATTCATTGGTTCGGTTAATTTCGTCCATTATGTCTCGTTTAAATAAACCTTTATCTGTACAGAAGAAGACTCAATTTTATTTTTTACCGTATGATTGACATTTGACATGACCAAATAAAACCCTGACATTGAGTAAAAAGAAAACAATCATTGTATTTTTTTAATTTTATTGATTATTATGTTTGAACTAAACACATGTTTCACATGACTTTGATAACGCAAAATTTATTTTAATTATCTTCGTAGTATTCTTGTAAATAACGACTCTGAGGTGACATCAAATATTTACTTAGTTTTGTAAAAAAAAAAAATACGTTGACTTTACTTAGGTATACGTTTACTTTTAGTCCCATTTCGAAGGCTGGCTTCGATACGGGAAAGACCCATTTCCGAACTGACTACTGAAACTAGTTAACATGATAAATGGTAACTAAACAACATAAACATGTCTTCGAAATGCTACTAAGTGTACGTTTCTCGTAAAGGGATAGACAGATGGAGACTCTTCTTTGATAGATAAGAGGTATAATTGTGCTTTTTATACATCAGTGATATCCCAAGGTACAATAGGGAATTTTCCACGGCAAATTGTGATGACTCCTTAAAATGTGACATTTTCAAAGAAGGAGGAACAAAAATCTGTCAAATGAACGGAGTTAACTCTTCCACTTTTCTTAGAGAAGAAGGACGAACAAACTAATGTTGTCCTGTAACATCATGTTCTATAGAACAAATGGGAATTACCCAATAAACGCCATGGAAAAGTACCCGCGGCCCTGGGGATTAAGGCTTTCGTTTACAAACGAACTGTTAAAAATAACTAAGTGCCCTAAATTATGTAATACTTTCGCTATTAAATAGCTTTTAAGTGCCCTACACAAAATATTAGGATATTTAGTTACTTAGGTGATAAATAATTGACAATTGAAATAATGCGGACACATTTTATAACAGTGTTTCTTGAAAAAAATTAAAAAGGATTTGACGCACAAAAAGATATGTTTCTATAATTTCTTATAAAAATAGAAAGAATTAGTTTTTCAAGTTCCCAGTGACCCCAAGAGATAGCAACAATTTGTTCTTTTACGTTCCCGGTGTCCACATACTTGGTTCAATTTAAAATGTCTGAATTGATTACATCCTACGTAATAACAACTTCTGTTATTCTTAAGTCCGCTTTCAGGTTCTATCTCAACAGACTAGATGGTACGATTAGTACCGCCAAATCAAACACGATAAAATACATTCTAGGATTGTGTCTGCATTATTTCGATTTAACGGTTAATAAGTTAGTTGTACAACATTCCTTTTTATGCGGGATATGGCGTTTTTCTTTTTGTTAAAAATAATTAATTTGTCACACATTTTACATATATCCTGTGTGTTTACTTGCCTGCTGTTTGCGACAAAAATATAAGCGCCATTAAAAGTTAATCATCACATTAGAAGCTATGAAACTCATACTATTATAGCTGGCTATAGATTATTTTCATTAGCTTTTTGTAACTATTAAATTATATTCTGTTGTTAGTATTTAAGTAATATTATTACCTCACCCAGCAATGTGTGCACGGTATTTATAAGTACATAACGTTAGAAATATATTATAGAATTTTATAACTAAAAAGCTAGATTTTTAGTTTTGGCAAAAGAGTATATCATGGGCTTTCCTCTAACTGCTTTGTAAAAAACGAATCCCATTAGTTCTTTCATGAATTCTCTAGAACGAAGAAATCATTTTTAAATTCTTATTTTTAACAATTTTACTTCAAGATTGAACTAATGGGAATAAACGAAAAAATACGCTATTGAACAGTGCAGTTCTTACAAGTTTTATTAAATGGTACACTTTTTTGTCAAAATATTAGGTACAACTCACTTGTTGGTATTAATTTAAGTTTTAATGTGGAATATATTGAACCTTTCTAAGGTAAAACTTGTTTAATGAAAGTATTCAAAATTGTTGAATATGTTTCACAATTTGACTGTAGAAAATACATCTATGAAGAAATAAAACATTAAAATGATTGTATGGCAAAAATGCCCACAAACAACTTATAAATAACAACCACATTTTACGCATAGTCAGCCTTACTCACTTTCACGAGTTCACTTTTCTTCAACATTATAATATTACTATAAGTTAATACTTGCAAGTGAGTGCAAATAAATATAACACGATATAACTTTAAAAGACAAATTAAACGTTCAAATCATGTAATTTACGCTACTGTTTAAGTTTCGCCGCTTTTATAATATTCGTTAATAATTTTTATTGTTTATTTATTTTGTTAATTGGGACTTGCTGTTGTGACATTGTAAAAGGGGAGTAATATTTTTTACTGTAACTTTCAAAGTAGAGACATTATCGAAGTAGACATTATCTACAGCTCAAATCAAGTCGTCTCTTTCATTCATTGATATGTGTGATAGAGAAGGAACCATTGAAGGACCGCATTCTGAAAGTACCATTTTGCAACACTGTAAAAATCACGGTCTAGTCCAGTAGTTCGATGCGAAAAAAACAAACGCCAACAAATAAAGTATATATTTTTTTAATTAACCAACGGACCCTCCAACTAACGATCCACGTCAAATGAACCCCAAATGAAACAATTGTGGAGGCCCTCGTCCAACAGAGGACGTCATATGGAAAATGCTGCTGAGACTAGACCAAAAAGCCATCGTTTGCTCAAAATATTAAAAAGTTTGATGATTGCGTTTTTGAAACTCGATGGTGGATAGTGTTTTTGTCTTTTAGAATATGATCCAATGCACATAAAAGCCATTAATGATACCTACATACCAGAATTTGTCAGTGAAAAAAGTAATTGTTCATTATTTAATTTGAATAAACTGCGTTGGTTACAAATATAAAATATAATGTAGTCTATGTCAAAGTTATCCATATGTTGTAGTAATGAAGGGCTACTGCTGTTTTATAAGTAATCTGCATTAAATAAAATGTCAAACTCTATTATAATATTTACCTTGTACCTACCAATTGCATGTCGGTTTCCTTAATGGCATTTATTATTCCAATGTTTTACTTCATACCGAGTCACGCCTTTTTTGAACATTTTAACGAATGTAAATATGTACGCTGTTTCGGAATAAAGTCAATAGATTTCAATTTTGTTTTTTTTATTTTACGACCTTTGGGTGAAATATACAGAGTCGAATATATAAAATAACTAGACTTTCAATCCAAAGCTGACAGTTTGGGTCCAGATCCCAACCTATCTGCGTCTCCGTAAGGAATAGGAGAGGTCTGTCTCTGTTTTGGTCTCTAGATGGTCCTAGACCGACACTAGATTAGTTACCTCGGATATTAGTGAGGTGCACTTTAGAGGCGGAGGGCGTGAATCCACTGTACAACTTTTCTTTGCCCGATCCGTTTCATTTCATTAGATTTAATGGGGTGGTGTTACCTATATTACAGTTATAACTTTAGCTTTTCCGGTTGATCTGCATTGATCGACTAAACCATACAAGTTACTATTTTCGAATTAAAAAAGGAAAAACACTACGAGACGTACATGGATTCTTTCAACACGTTATTTTTAACACATTCTGCATTATACGTACACTAGATTCCACATTTCAGTTATGACATTAGCACCCCCGGTTAAGCTGCAGCGGGTGTCCCTGCTGAGGAGCATGCTCCCCAGCAGAGCCACTTACAATGTTGATTATCTCGTGATCTACAATACGTACAGTATATATACATATAAATGAACTGCGTACATTATCTACGTAAAACGTACACTATTTTGGTATATAATAGTCCAGCATTTGTTTGGGTGTCTCTGCTGAAGAGTAGTGTGCGTTGAACACCTACGTGTGGGGTGTCAAAATTCAGAACAGGGTTCTGAATTTTGACACATTCCCACGGACTTGGGTATCTTAGCTACTTAACGTGGTATGTAGGCAATGTTTGTCTAGTAAAATATTTATTTCTTTCCACGCGTTACTCAGGAAACAGCAAATGTAAAAAGTGGCGTGTTCACTATCTGGTCTGAAATTGTTCTATTACGTCATGTTTCATGGAACAAATGGGACCTGCTTAATTTAGTTGGTGTTCGCCTGTCAAACAACCATCTGTCAAAACAGTTGAAATGAGAATGAGCCCCTTACCCTTTAGGCTTACTTTTTTGTTCCAGCATCATACAGTAACAGAACTACTGAGACTGGATACTCTGGATATGTCCTATAGAACAAGTTTCTCTCCCACTTTTCCTCGCGTCGGAAAAGGACGAACAATCTACCATTGTTCAATAACGTCTTGTTCTATATATGTGTGGTAATTTGGAAAAGGGGGATAAGTCAAAAATACCAACCTTACAGTAGCGTCAGAAAACCGAATCGCGGCGTGGGTGGTTTTGGTTGATGCAAATTCTTTAATGTTTAAAATGTATTTATGATCCAAGATTTAGAGCGTAAGGAGATGAGTGCAGTCAACGCTCTTTTTCCATATCAAAAAATACCTTTAATACATTTGTCTGTATCTGTATTAAATGATCATAATGCATTTAATACATTAACTTGAATGAAAAAATGCATATTTACGACTCATCTCCTTTTTACCTTAAAATGAATGTGATTGAAAATTGCAAATGTGTAAAAAAATAATATTGAAAAAAAATTACTCGTCCCATTTTTCCGAAATCACCACAGATATAACAAATGGGAATTAACCGATACTCTCACCCCTCCCTCCCCTTTCCCAAACACTTGTGGAATAAATAAAACATAAAATAGCGCAAATGTAAATTTATTAGTGCAATAAGGCATCAATCACATCGTAACGCAAATCAGACAACAATCAATCAGTCCCTCCAAAGAGAACCGACACTTTCTGACCGCCAGCGATCTCACAAATGCATTTCAGTTAATTATCTTAACACTAAACGATAATAGACTAAAAGTTAAAATATATTGTTCAAGTAATTCTATACAGAACCAACGAAATAATACTAATCGATTCCATAACAGAGTTGTGTGTGTCAAGGTGTTAAAATAGGTAAATATTTAAATAAATATAAAGACATCGGGAGATATTAAATGCAAAATAATATAAAAACGCACATATATTTAAATATATACGCGTTTTCCAAGTACGTTTGTGATAATTTGTTTATACAATAATCGGAAACGATTCTAAGCTGTACATAAAACATCCCCTTACATTCATCCCCTCTCCCTATCGAGTGACGTGTGACTCAGGACACAAATATTGTAGGTATGTAGAGACCTTGTGAGCGACTACACTTCACAACAACGGAAATAATATATAAATCCCGTAGAAAAATATTTGTAAAGATTCACCTAACTTCTGTAATAACAATGTATTGATGTCGCATCAGTCGTCAATCATTTTCCATAACAGAGTTACTACCGATCAATCAATCACACGCTAATTCGACATTTCATCAGCTTCATTCTTCTATTTTCTATCGGTACTTGCAACATGCGCGTGGATCAAATATTGATTGTTCATTTACTGTCAATTATGACCGCCTCATGGATCTCTGTACATGAAATACTGGGAAACTAGCATACCTACATACAATGTGTGTTGAACATGTTTGTCCAGCGGTAACCTACGGTAGCAGAGTCCGCCAGACAGTGGCTGGTCGTTGGTCTACTGTATGGAGTCGGCCGGGGAGCGCACGTCGTCTATTTTGAGGATCATCTTGACGAGCTGCGCCGCGAGGGCAATCTGCTGCTTCTTCGAGTGAAGCGACTCGATCACGTTCAGAGACTTCATGTCGTTGTTATCTGCGAACACACAACCGTATAACTCTATTTCTTGCATAGAACAGTGTTTGCAGGTATGTACTTACATACCTATATATCCATACCAATGTTATAAATGCGAATAACTATGTCTCGCTTTCGCGTTAAGTACTGAA
>SJJU01018598.1:0-16041 GCA_012932125.1 Conopomorpha cramerella
ATTTCTGCCGTGTTGTGCGCTGCGGTCGTTATCTGTCTGCCACTACTCGCTTTGCACATAGCCAATAAGACCATGGTACGGGGGCTAAATAGTCGTTATATGAAGAAATGGCGCAAATATTATTTTCACGGAAATATGTGCTTAATTATTACTGATCTTCAGGACCAATTAGGGGTAATTATTCTATGTCCAAAGACAAGAACTTTTTCCTATATGGCAGAGATGTCTAACAACTAATGTTTTTATATACGTAGTTAATAATCAACCCTACGTACGGGCGTGTTTACAATGAAGTGAAGATTTGCGATGTTTTCATAAAATATCAAAGGCTTGTTTTTTACATGTTGTTATAATACTATTTTTGTTGCAAGTGAAAAAAAACATATTAAATCTGTGTATTTACTGTAAACAACGTATGCTTGTAAAGTTGTAAACAACAGAACTGAGAGCCCAGCGAATAGGTGTGCACACGAGCTGAGTTACACCGTCTATCTATAGGAATGGGAACTACGACTTTATTGTACAGAATTTAAAGGACTATATAAATGTGTTTGTCTCTAAATACTTTAAAAGACAGATATAGGGATAGGTAATAATTCTCATCACAAAATTAAAAACTTGTAAATTTATTGTAACTTCATTAGCCACATTTATTATGTGTGTGTATTAACTTGGATATTAGATCCGTTCAGCTATTAACATAGTCCAACAAACTACCTACTTTGTTTAGTTTAGGGTCCCATCCTTTAAATACAGAAAGCAGAATCACACACAAACTCCTGTTATCCTATTGCCATATTTCCAGCAAAAAGCTCAAACTCCGCAAGTTGCGTAGCGCGAGGAGGCCATGCGTGCACTATGAGATCCTAGTACCCAAGCCCGGGGGTGGGTCCAGACCCGTAGTCGACATTTTGTATAAAACGGGACCCGTCGAAATCCCTTCTGGGTCCCGGGTTACACCCTTTTCGGGAGAAAGGTTCGAGGACGGCACTCTATCCCAAATCGTGGATTTTTAAGGTGAAATTTATAAGGGACGGTGGTGGTGGGTGGTTCATATTGGACTGAAATATACCTATAATTCACGTCGGCGTATAAAACGGTTATTACATGAAGGATTAAAGACTATAAACGTCAAAGATAGAGATACAGTATACAATGGACATTTTTTTTTGTTTGATGCATATTTTTAGAATCAGCTGATGCATTCGTTTAGAAGTTTCCTTATTGTCGTATCATCGTTAACATGGCAAAATTATATGGTTCAAAATACATTTTTGCTTATTTTTCTTGAGTCGCAAAGTTAAGAGAGAAAAGGAAGACACAAAAAGTATGCACACTTGATTTTATAATGATTACTGATATACTAAATTTGTATGTCCAACTACAAAACAATAAATGTAATTTTTCGATTCCGTTGACTTTGTAAGTTTGTAATATTGATTAGATAATGATTTAACCTTAATAAAAACAACCTCTACTTTCATTACGCTACAGATGCAAGCAGCTTTAGAAATAAATTTCAAATTATCTTTAAGTTACATGATACAATTGAAGCCACGGCCCTCAGCAAACATTTTCAAATACAACCATGAATCCGAATTACACACCCTCCGTGGGCTTATAAAAAAATAGTGAGGTTAGTTTGTGTCTGACATTAAAAATACAATAACAGCAGGACAACATAGCTACGTGAACAGTAATTACTCTCGCCCATCAGGCTCCACACGCAATCCTCCTACCCTCGCATGGGTCTCTGGTACTTAGGCCCAGACCCTTTGTACCCTCGTCGACCCCTAACTAGATAACGGCGGCGGCCCGGCACCAAAACCCGGAGAAAGTATTTTGTAACTAGCAGCGTGGAAACTGGACGACGATATAGATCGGTAGTTTTCGGTTTGTGCTGGTTTTCTTTTGTTCAAAACTATTTACCCATATCCATGGTTAGTTACATGACAAGATATTCACACATTTTTGTATAACAATTCATACTTTTGGTATTTTTGACGATGTAAATTTTATGTAGTTTTTTCAAAGTTATAACTAGAGATGTCACAATACCATGACATCGCCACGAGTTGTCAAGCTTTGTCAGTGACATACCAGTAATCGTGGTAGGGTTAATCATCGATTGTATTTAATTACCTAACTTCTTTCTAAATATTAGTGCACAATATTCATGTCAAGATTTTTTTCCATACCACCGTTATACAACTACCAAGATGGAGATAATCGTTAAGCTGATAATATTTCTTTAACAAAATACGTAGATACAGCTAAACAAATATTAAGTTAACCAAAAAATATTTAATTAGTTATTCGCTTTTAGGCATTGCTCTTTTTTTAAATATTCTCATTCCTTAATCTGTAACTCCAGTTGAAATGAAGTTTGTTACTTTACTAAATGAAACTACCCAACTAGGAACTACGTCTCTAGGGAACACAGTGAACTATCTACGTCTACGTCAAACTATTGCTAAGCTCTACGTCGTGGCGGCTACGGAAAGCTCGTAGTCTCGTCTACGATATTTCCGTCTACGACGTAGCATTACCAACTTCATACAAAGTTCATTCCATAGCATTGTTCAAAAATTCAGACTCATTTCCGTTACCCACTCTCGACAATTACACAATCCTTGCAAACACACACACATTATGAACTAGGAAAAAAACGTTTCTTAATTAAAAAGGAATTGATTATTTCGCTGGGCAAGGAATAGGGGCATAAAGAGGGTGACGGGTACTAGGAGCGCAGAGGGTGGCAGGGGGTGGGTACCGGGTAATGTGGAAAGCAGACACACGAACCCCGCTAGCCAAGTAGGGACAGCAAAAAAGTACAAAAGAGGTGATAAGGTGCAGCCTTTTTTTTCGAAGGTGAGTCAGTAAAGAAACGCTGTGTATTTTTTATGTCCGTAGTAAAAACGGGAGAGTTATTCTCTGCTCTTTTTCGAGTTTAGTTGCCGAGTCAGTTTAACTGTGCTCTAAAATAAACCGTTAAAAATACCGCTTGCAGTAGTATACGTATTATAGTGCATCTATAAGGCCTTGGAAATTATTATCGTATTTTCCACTCTGATACTTATTACTTAAACCTTTCATAACTGTTTTAAATATTAATAATACGCAAACAATAATAAAAGCTTTTTCTACAGCATAAACGAAACAGGAGGTCGGTCTTAAGTGACACTTCTTGTTTTCCATAAATACCACATGATGTCGTCCCGAGTACAGGAATGGCGTCCAATATTTCCACCTGAGGCTGCAAGAGTCGTACCGCTCGTAATAGTAAAGGCTACGATAACTCTCAAAAAGGTAATAAAAATAAAACGCCGCGCCAGATTTTATGAGACACCATACTCGACAACCTGTAAGGTACCTATAACTCGTATTTACAGTACATACCTTTCACACGGCTGATTTGACTTCTAAAAAAGAGTTTTTTTTTCTGACGTACATGCTGATACCTACATTAATCTGCTACGTTCCCATAATTACTATTGATATCAAGACCAATTATGGGTAACATTCTAAGTGAATGAAATATTAGATGTAATCCATATAAAAGTCAGCACATACAAAATACATCATTTATACAGGAGGACTTTTCTTACTCAGCAAATGATAGCAATTTCATTTTTTCTGAACAAAGTATTTTTTTGTTGTTGTAAATAAAGTTTCAGTCAAAAAACAACTGTATTGTTATTAATCGCTATAATATTTTCAGTGAGAAAAAGTTGGTCCGGATCATGACCCCAGGGGTCAGCCAGTACCATACTCAGCTTAAACGGCTATACCGATTTTTATGAAATTTTACATACAATCTATTTTTCAAACTAAATGCAAAACATTCTTGTCAAGCCATAATTTCGAGTTTTTAACAACAAAAAACACGAAATTATAATCGATCGTACCCAAAAACTTTTTATGCTGTCGCTCCAGTGACTGCGTCCGGTCGCTAGTACTAAGCAGTTATTATTTACTAGCGGTCTTATCATTTCGAAAATTTCATATTACGGCACCCCCTAGGCCGTGGTTTTCAAGCGGGTGTGAGGTTTTTGCCTTAGTTTCTTCGGACCAAGCGGCTCGACTTTGTGTGCTCTGACCGTGCCCTGAGCTAAAGAGTTGGGGCGGCGCCGTGTATACAATTTTTTTAACCGAGTCCCAGTCAAAGATAATGAACTGGGAAGCGTAAGGATTCCGTCCGTTCGTAATTGATTGCTTTTATTTCTTTCGTTTTATACCAGACCGCGGCATTTGGTTTATGTGGAAAGGATTTTTTGTCGGCCAAATCGATTTTGTTCTACTACAGGTGTGTATGAATATATGTATAATACTTCACGCAGAGAGGTAGGCGCGTACTGCCGTTTCCCAGAGGGGTAGGCAGAGATCACGGACCTCCACTTGTCACTATCCTGGCAAATTTCTTTTGCCTATTCCACATCCATATGTCTTCGCTTGTTTCGGGTACTTAGTACGCTGGCCTCCTTAAGGATATCGCGAATCTGATCAAGGATGGTCCTTCTAGAATTGTGTACAAAAAATACACTTACTCATTTTAATGCTAAAGCGGGGACGTTTGTTTAGCAAATGCCCACCGTTCAAGTAGCGTATGTGGGTCAGGTGTCGTGATTAATTCAAAGTTTTCTACACTCCATTAATTATTTTTCACGTGAATTTTGGTACCGAACCTACCTTTCAGACATGATTTATTTATATGGGTGACTCATTTACATCAGTGTGATCTAAAGCTATAAGATATACGAAGACCTGTCATTAGGAACCATGTCATCGATTTTAATAAGAAGAAAAACTACATTCATACACACATCAGAAGTGTCTAGGGATCAAGTACATTTTAGAAGATTGCAATCAAGAATATATTTTACAAAAACTGAATTCATTCATAATTTATTCAAAATGTGGTGTTAAGTCATTCATACAGGCATGGGGAATTAGGAGACCAATCCCGAAGATTAGATTTGATTTAAATAAATTACATTTTTTTAGAGCTAAAAATGTTCTTGATCCCTAGACACTTTTGATGTGTCTACATTTTAAAAAAACCTGTACCTAATCAGACCGAGAATCGAACCCGGTTCATATATGTACATGTACAATAGGTACAGGTAGTTTTTACTCTCGTAAAGCAATTATCGGACGACAGACAGTTGACTAGGTCAGCAGAAACTGTAGAAACCTAGTTAGCGTTTCTTAAACTTTGATTCCGGTCATCAATTGCGACACAGGCTTAATGAAAATATCGTAAATCACTATGAATGTAAGGGTCACCATTGATTTATATTATCAGAAACGTGAACAAATCACTTCTGAAGTAAGTGTAATGATTTATCTTACTCTAACAGCAAGTGCCAAGCATTACATTATGCTTTGATTTTTCTTTAATAACAATAAGTTTAGAATAGTAACTTAGTAACTTTAGATAATGGTTGTATATCTTCCCACAAGAGATGTACTTATAAAGCAACTGAATATAAATACGTATTATTTATTAAGAAGGTGAGACTTGTTATTATATATATAATCAATTAAAAATTTTCTACATTGATAAGTTCTGATTCTCAAGTTTAAATTGACAGACATTTTTTTATCACAAATAGGAAATTATGCGATTGAGCACCATCCTCCCTGATAATAAGCTGCGATACCACTGTACGTTGAAGCACGCTTGCCTATTAGGTACCTTTTCACCCGTGACTACAGATTATGGCTACTGTCGGTATGCATTTTCTTAGCTACACCTACAAAAGATCAAGGTTTCTACAACAAGTGGAACTGTTGGAAGAAATAAAAAAATAAAACTATATGAAGTTAAGACAGTAGAATAGATTGATTAATAATAAAAGCTCAAACAAATATACTTACTAAGTTTTTTTTCAGAAGAGCTCGTATTATAAAAACATTTTAGTCTTTTCGAATATTTTAACATAAACATTTAGTAGCATGTGACTGTACAACGTCAAATGACATTTCACCATGGTAGATACTAGGGGGCCAGGGACACAGCGGAGCTCCCTAGGCGGCACGCTGCGCAGCATCAGGCCGGTCTAATGAAAGCGGCGGCGTCAGCGGGGCGTTCTCCACCGTATTAATCTTGGCTGAAGGCGACCTGCCTGAAGGTTTCGACCCGAGCAACACACGTTCCGTTATCGTGACGTATTATTTATGGGGAAAAAATGTTATATAGCTATCTACTTATTTTAATCTATGTAGTTTTCGATAGGTATAGTATTTAAATTAAAATCAAAGTACAAAGGTACTTAAGAGATTTTTTCTACGTATCCGCTTGAAGGCCGTAATTGAAACTGAATAGAAAATAAAAAAATATTAACTATACATTTAAAACGAAAAACAAGGCAAAGAAGAAAACAGAGAGAAGAGGAGAGAATTTAATTGCTAGAATAACGAACCGAAAAGTTTTCGATACCGTAGGCAGCCGTTTTCGGCCCCATGCCCGCCTGGTAGGCGCCTCGAAGGAGCGCGACGACGGCGTGGGGCGAGGTCTCCCGATTTTTCTACATTTTCCCAGTTTTTCTCTATATGCATTATGCAGCGGGCTGCGGTCTCGCCCGAACTACGTAACAAAGACTGCAGATTTACTGCAACTCGAGTTTTATCACTCTGACTTTAGTAAAAAGGTTAACTTACGTTGGCCATCGTTGGTTTTCACTATTCCCATCCTAAAAAGTCTTTTTAGGACCTAACTTTCATACATTGCAGGATTGCCAAGATTTGTTAACAAGGCCACCATATAACTTCTCTGGCTGTTGAATTTATCGTGCCTGATATAGAATTATGTCTTGAAGTTAGTACTTTGAGAAGAACGTACCATGTACGTATTTGTACAGTAAAGCATAATGAAAAATAAATAAACTTATTGGACGTAACATGCGGACGTTTTGCATTTACTTTTTTTAAAAGATACATAATGTGGAAAATTTAATTAGCGAAAGGTAAATTTAAATAAAATGCTTTGGATGAGAGTATGAGTCTTTTGAAATTAGTAGCTAATATTAAACACCTGATTCCGTAGGTATTTTTTCGAATATTTAATGCGTTCGGACCAACTGTAGAGACCGACAGATCTCCGCAGGATCGGTCCGAGCTGAATTTATTACTGTAATGTAGGTCTCTTACCGTTGGAAATTCCAAAGAAGAGACTACTAATGTCCATATAGGTATAAAAATAATTCCACCAAACTTCAGAACAGTTTCTTGCCGGATTCTAGGTGGAATTATGTCGCGGCCTTTATGCCCTTTTGCTTCATCCACATTCATACGTGGCTTTATAATATTGTAATAATGACCTATTATGGCAACCTCTACTCGACAAGCGAGACCCACATGTGCACGATTTTGCTCTAGGTATGTTTATCAGGGACATAAAAAACACGCGCGCCAACCGGCCATCGTCGTCGCAACTATTAATTCCTCACGTTACCGAGGGCACTGAAGAATTACTGGCGAGTAAAAAATACATCTCGATCTTAAGACCGCAAAAAATCCACCGAAAAGGAAGCCAGCGACCATTAGGGTATTATCGGGGCAAAAAAGGGCGACGTCGGCGGGGAAAAATCAGGCTAAAAAAAAATCGCTCCAGTGGCGCCACCCCTTCCTTTGCGTTTCCAGCCCCGTCCTCCGTGCCCAGCGTACGGGGTGAATTACATAAACGGTAGGTGAATTTCCAAAATTAAAGTTGTACCCACTATAGTCTGGTAGTTATTACAGTTTGCCCCAAACAAGCGCGGGTGGGGCAATGTGGGCGGTGGTAACTTTTTGGTACTAATTACTTGAGTGTTTTGGCGCAAACAAGGGTTGTAAGTTTTTGCTGGGCGTCGTCGGGGCGTAGACAGTTTTTCGCTCGCTAAGTGTTGTGTTGATAGAAAGAATCGAAGCGTTTACTTTCGTATAAGGCTGAGTTCGAGGACTACAAGTTGGTACAACTTTTAGGTGAAGTTGGGGACAGATTGTGAAGATAGAGCCTAAAATGCGATACGCTTAATACACCAAATTCTTGAAAGCAGCAAGCTTGTATGACAATAAGATATACCAGTAACGTGACAAATGTGGAGCTGTAATCTCTGCCAACCCCTCTGAGGGACTGGTGTGTATGTTTTATAATTTCGAGCAGATAACGACACTTTGGTCGTCAATAACGCTGCTTTTTACTTATGATGCTACTATATTTTATGAACATAAATTAATATTATTACTAAGCAAACAGATTAACGGACAAAACATACATAAAAATAAAGCAATATTGTGTTGTCTCGTTACAGAATAAATAATAAATCACCAAGACGTTAATTCGCCTTTGGTAAATCAGGAAAACATGATTCATAAAGAGATATATATCAATGATAACGTAATTGGTTAGTCAGTATCTTTAGTATGGACGCTACGCTATGAAGGTTCGAGAAATCAACAAACCCCGAAATGGTGCGAGAGCGCCCCCATGCTTGCTTATTGCTCGGGTCTTCTGGGCCCACATTTGGCGTCCATTTCATCATCTTTTGTAAAAATAATAAAAAATCTTTTGTAACTATACCAATATAAAGTGATGTACTACTAACAAACGATACTAAATTCCAAAATATCCTAATTTATCTCGTCACGTGACTTTTCACAAATAGATAACTTTACAAATTACATACATCTTAAATCCGATGTCCAAACGACATGAGAGAATCTTTAAAGTATTGCTTCCCCCACTATGGACTTAAACGTGAGTTTAAGTATGTATGTTACATAAATAAATTATAGGTCCCGTGCACGTCTCGATCGTAAAAACACTGTTTATAAGAAGGATGGTCTGGCCGCTTATCATCGACACCCTTACTATATTGCCCATCTTAGAGCTCTCACACAAAACCGCGAATACGAATCACATAGCAAAAATATGCAAAAAAATCGCTCAAAGGATACCGCATCGTATCGCATCCTATCGGGATTTTGCGTAGGATACTTTAAACCCCAACAGTCAGATTAAAAGTGACCAAGGCATCATGTGTCCACAGGTATAATTTAGGTTAGTTTATGTATGTACGAGAAAAGATAGCAGCGAATACATCAGCTACCTACCAACGTCAATATCCAAATAATTCATGTGTGACAATAATTAAGACGCGCCCCCACACGGGGCACCGGCCCCCCACGGAGGGCAAGGGAGGGGGGCCAAAGGGGATCGGGGCCTACTCTAGGCGATCTTTTTTATCTAGCGTTGCCTTTTTGTAAAATCTACAGAATTTGCACGTCGTCGCAGAGATCGCTCGAGTTGAATTTGGAAAGTTCTTTTCGAGTCCGGCTTTAAGAGTATTTTTGTGAATCGAAAATCTTAATGAAAATACGTGTATGAAAGTTATGGGCCTTAATGATATCGCCTCTCAGATTCGTATTCTAAAACAATAAAAGTAGGTACTCGTTTTTCGCCTGAGAATAAGCTGTCTCTATTACACAAACACAATTAGAGCGGGACAAATGTTGAGCAGAGTAAGCAATTTCGGAATACGGGATTAAATTATTAATGTAGATACAGAATAGCACCCCATCATGTGATTCGATAGTTACAATGAGAAACACGTTACGTTAAGCTGCGCCTCTTTACAAATTAAACAATGTCAGTACTTATATACCCAATGTTTGATACTTAGAGGCGTAGACAGAGATTATGGTTCAATATTTTACGAATGTAACATTCAAGTATGTAATTCTATAAAACACGCATAGTCGCGTGAAGTAATTTAGAACTCGCAAAACGCTCCGGATAATCTTTAGTTACTTTTTAATTTGTTGTGTATGATTGAATGTTAAGCAAATCAATCATACACACACACATAAATAACAATGTCGATATAAGGTTTCAGGTAAATAATTGTCAGTTTGCTTTCAACGAAATGCGAAATCGAAGTGCAGATTGAAAACGTCAAGTAATAATAGGTATTTACGATGAACAGTTTCTCACGTGTCTTGTATGAAAGGATTCGCATGGAATAAAGGGGTTTCCAGTTTTTCATAACCACAACCTGCGTTTCATAGACAACTAACCCCTCTGGAAATAATTTAAGGACTTCTCAAAGTGCCCTTGTCCCCCAACTTTTCTTTGTGCTACAAAACAAAAGTCCCCCGGTCAAGTTACGGGGACAGCAGAAATCACTAGCACCCGTCAAACATGGAGTAACTAATAGCAACAGTTAATACAGTGGCGCACAGGGTGTCCGTCCGTTGAAATGATTATTTAATAGAAAGGCCCACCTACTCAGGGCGGGACTAGGGGTGCAGGGGCCCAAGGGGGCCACCGTGCCCAAAGAAAAAGTTCAGCTCCGTCTATCAAAGCGGACCGGGCAAAGAAACACGCAGCGTTGCCTTTTTCTACTTTTTTTCTGGAATTCTCGGGAAAATCTAGCCCGGTTTAATAGTTAACCGCTCCGTACCAACTATGTTTTTTGTAGAAAAGAATTACTTTCTTCTTGTTTTTGTTTAACATTTAAATAAATAAATAAAAAAACAATGACGCGGTTTAGAAACATTCAAATTTTCTATCCGAGTGCACAGAATCACGAAGTAACGAGCCAAAACTTTTCCCTATTCCTTTGCCATTTCTAACGTCTTTATTGACATCAGCAGGGGTCGAATAACATGCCCCCGCTTTACAAACAAAGTGATTTGCACAAAAAGAAGTCCTATAGGCTGCTCTATTGTCGACGGCCGGGAATGTGCCTCAGAACCCACGCTAATTGGCGAGACACGTCTCGATAAAGTTAAGCCCCTTTCTAAGATATTATGCTTTCAGCACTTTAGAAAGTTTCAAAACGTGCACGTTTGTACATATGGCACGATGAACCGTTGAAAGTTTAAACACTAAAGTCAACTGAGATAAAACATACGTTTTACATACAAACTCGGCGTCAAAATGTGTTTCCAACGTAAAAGTAACGAACGGAAAAGCGTACGAATTCGTAAATTTCACGACAAAAATATACTACACGAAAAACTACTAGGCGAGCTCCAAAAGCGTACCACAACGTACTCCCTCGTTAATTACAAGCGTTTAATTACATACAAGTGCCAGGGTAGCAGCGAAGACGTATAGAAAACGCGACGCCCCGTCAACAAGGATTATATGGGGTTGAATTTGCGAACTCCCTTGGGCGCGCGTAGTTTGACTAGGTACCAGGAGCTATGCAAACATGGATGTGCCTTCAACATGATTGTGCATAAGACATTCATAAGACAAGGACGATAAACTTTTAATATATCTTATTCATTAGATCTATAACGTAAAATAAAGTTACTGTACCTACCTAACATTTTTTTACTATGTTTCTTACGTTTAGTAGTTTCCACCTTATACAGTTACTTATAAGGTTCCTTAAAACTGTTATTTGTATTCTTAGTAATAAAATATAGCCGTGATATGCCGCATCCATAAAATGAAAGGTTCTAAGTAGAGCCCACGGGTACAGGGGGTTTGGGGTGTCGAATCATCCTGTAATGATTTACGCACCCCAAAACATTATGGGGGGTAGATACGAACGTCTAGATCTTGTCTAAAGTAAATACACAAGACTTATATATACCTAGAACTTAGGTTGAGGTGAATAGATTTTCGGCCTACGTTATGTACGTATAGGTACAGTCGGATAAGAATCTGGTATACCACCCAAAGGTGGTATGTGGTACTCATATGAATGTCATTAGACACTAAGGATAATTTGTTTACTTGTCCAAATACAAGCACTCAGCATGGTAGAGTACCATCATTATGGTAGAGTACTTGTATTAGGCAGGATGGTGGTCAAACGCTTGTTCATTGTGATAAAAAGAGAAAAAAAATATGTTTTAGTTACAGAGTAACTGTCATCAAAACTTACTGATTGCCTAGTGTTATTGGCCGACCGTACGTATTACTTAAGAAGTGCGTTTATAAGTATGTAATTGTTTCAGAGTATTAGAAAAACGCTTGCCAAAAATGTTAGTCATGTCTATGATGAAAAACATTTCTATTTCACGTTTGTATAAAGCTATATAGTTGACTTAATGGACTTTAATTCGCACTTCTATATATATAATTATATACATACATACATACATTTCACGCCTGTCTCCCAGAGGGGTAGGCAGAGACTACAGATCTCCATTTGTCACGGTCCTGACATAACCCTTTCGCTTCATCTACATTCATACATCGTTTCATACATGACCTCCGGTTTCGAGTACTTTTCACGCCACCTTCGGTCAGGACATCACCAATCTGGTCTTTATATGTCCTTCTGGGGCGACCTCTATTCACCCGGCCCATTACATCACCCATATAAATCTCTTTCGTCAATCGACTTTCATCCATTCTCTCCATATGCCCAAACCACCGAAGCATGCCCTTTTCAATCTTTTCAATTCTATATATATCTCCAATAATTATATAGAATTACGCACACAGAGCCCCAGGATAGTTCATGAAAACCGTCCATAAAAGCTCCAGTTAAATTTCATGGGTTGAGAGAACCAGAAAAATAAACGATATTAACATATTATGGTAGCAAATGCCTATCACTAATTTGGAAGAAACATTGTTTACTTGGTAGAATTCGCTCTGATTTTTCGCAATCTTCTGTCAATTTTGCATTTGTATAATATAGGCATAATATGCGATAAAGCATTGATTAATTTGGATACTGTACTGCCAAAGAACTAGCAATCATAATTAAAAATGGAACCAAAGCATTCGCACTTACAAAGCATTTCTGCTAAGCTCTCCAACACTGCGAAAACAAAATCTATCTACCTAACATCCCCTACAAATAAACTCTAGGGTTCTACTTTGCTCTATGGGGGTGGGCACCCCCGTTGTCATTTACCCTACTTTGCCGGGCGACGGCAGAAAAGCTACCAGGCGGGCATGCCAGCAAGGAATTTTAACGGAGTTAGTCTCCGGGCCGACGGCTGGGCGCCGCAGTTAATTCTCACATACGGGCCTGTTAAGTAGGGGTATACAATATTCAGCCAAGGCTCGAGATAACTAGTCTATGTATAAAACTCAAAAAGCATGTCGGTGTATCTACCATAGATAGAAAAATAAGTGAAATTAGGTATGTACTGTCCGTCACTCACCAACACTAAAGAGTGGCTCTAACAAATCTCATAAACAATAACCCCCTTACCAATAAACGCGTTGTCACTTATACAACGGTTATTACAGGTCTACTTGAACTGGTTATTCCGTATTTGACGTACAACTGACAAGTTAAGTTGAGCTTTATATATCTTCGAAATAGCAATTCCGCCAGTAAGGTCCTAAAAATATACCTACTGAGAGAACCGCCGTCACCGTCGTGGTCTAAGGGTAAACTAAACATGTCTAACATAATATCAAGGGATCCCTGTTTAGATTCCAGTACCTATGTGCGTATTTTCACAGCACTATTACGGTGAAAGGAAAACTAAACTACAGCCATCTCTGTCTAACTTTTAATGGGACATCATACATCTACTAATAAATTATTAATACGTTAGGTAATTTATAGCCTCTTGCGTTCGACCTTTTATTTTCGTACACAACGTATGTAGGTGTAGAGTGGAGGTACCTATCTATAGAGGATTTCCAGACAATGTAACCGCCCGCTCTACGTGTTGCCCTAGTCCCGGCTGTTACGCGAAAGGGGCTTTACGCCACCCCCTACAATCCCCTGTGCCCCTGGTTACGAAGCAAGACGTACCTACCTACCTACGTGAACAGATATAACTTAACTGAGCTGACTTTACGTACATTTTCTTACAGTAAACAGTTCAATATACTTGATATTGAGCTGTTACATGGATGAACTGCTACTGTACCTAACACGCAATGGCGTAAAAACTGATTCCAGGAACTATATAGGTATGTGTGCTTATGCTATGTAGAGGTGGTTTCTCGCAAAGCCCGGGCAAGGAGTGTATTGCGCTTTTATTTATACTTACTGTGTTTCAGGAAAGATTCAATGATGTGTTAGGTTACGTAACAAAAACACCCTAATAAACCAAACTACATAGGTACTACTTCGGTCACTGTCAAATACAGTAAAAACAAAAAATAACCATTCTTGACTTTAACCTTCTCAATCAGGAGAAAATTAAGAAAGTCGCACGAAAAATTAAACCAAAACGTATTAAAGATTTTACAATAAAATCGACAACGTTTCTGCACTCCTTGTCGATGTATAATGGTTATGGAACAAGTATATCTTAAGTATTATCTTTTAACGTCCTATTTCTAGCACAAAATAATCATGATATCAATTAACAAAACACGTGTCTTCAATTTTCATCACACAAATCATTCCAAACGAAAATAAATACTAAGACAATAGTTTTAGACGTGTTTTTGCTATGGCAGTTGTCTATTGTGGAAAATCAACCCTCTCGCAAACGGCAGTTTGGTGTTCTCAGACCCCCAAATGTTTTAATAATATAAAATCAGTCGTGAGGGTTAGACAATGAATGCTTTTGGGTTCAAGGTCAGGACGATATCGATTTTTAAGTATCGTCGAAAATCGATTATTATTTGTTGTCAATCAGACTAGAATGGAATATGTAAATATGTAGGTACGTACCTAGAGCTCGATAACCAACTTTTGTAAAAAAATTGGCGTGGTAGGTTTAAGGAAGGTATAGTTGAATTGACAGTCTGTTATTTTGTATATCTATCCTTCTCTGGTAACTAGTGAAACGAGTGAGGTAGAACCATATTACCATGTTATGGTACATAACAGTGGCGTGCACACCATATAGGCAAAAAGACTCTGCCTACCTTAGTATTTTGGCTACCTACCTAACATGATAATAGAGTTATTGCTAGATCTTTTTTTGTTGTACTCACGACATAGGCTAACAAAGGTCCGTGTTTTGTCGGTGATTAGATAGGTAGGTACCTATATATCGTAAAGACAAGTTATCTATTACTGCCTACCTTGTCGTAAAAGCCAGTGCACGCCACTGGTACATAACCATATTTTTAAAGTTAATGAACTTGAACTATAGTTACAGTGTTACAAAAAAAAAACAGAACAACGTCTGACCGCAATCTTGATTTTACACATTATAACTACCCGGTCGTCACTTCTGCTTTTGAAAACGTTCATAATTTACTGCCAACCTATCAATACAAAGTATAAAACCAAATCGCCTCCTGCTGTCTGTCCCTATATATGAAATGCATATCAGGTCAGGACATCTGCCTCTAGGACGACGGACGCGGGTTCGATTCCCGCCACGGACATATTGCTTTAGTGATGAGCTGAGGCATTTGTTGTGTGCGTCTAGGTGTTTTATTTATCTATGTATGTATTTAAAAGTATTTATGTATCCGTCTCTCGCACCCATAGTACAGGGTATCCTAGTTTGGGGTCAGGTGACCGTGTTTATAAATGTCCCGGCATATTTATTACTGTTATAATTTATATATTAGTAGGAAAACATTGTTATTAATATACATTGGCAATGGATTAGCAACGTTTGCCGGGTCAGCTAGTAAATTATAAAATTCTCGTGTCGAGAGTAACTAACACAGTTACCAAACTTTCCAAAAAAGCTGTACCGATTTTTACGAAATTTTGTATTGTTAATCTTGGCCAGACATCTATTTTTCATAGCCCAGGATGTACCCCTAAATATTTTTTGGCAAATCAACTATTGTCAGGTCAACTTGTACGCTATTCATTTAAACTTTTTCTAAAGTATTTCATTATGTCAGAGCTTCTCTTTTACTTTTTATTACTGAAGCAATAAATAGGTAAATTATTGTTAAAATATTCACAGATAGTTCTTTCCCGATCATTTTTAAAACAATTTCAAGTAAAAATATATCACAGTGGAAATGCCCGATGCTGCATATTATGTGCTTATATAATAATAAAATGATTGTACTTCATACTCATATACATTCATATACCTATTTGGTTTTGAATACTAGCGAAGGTTATGTAAAGCTCGAATGTCTATAACAAACGTTCAAATGAAACCTTTGTACAATTATTGTGGCCAAATGATATTGAA
>SJJU01018607.1:0-14358 GCA_012932125.1 Conopomorpha cramerella
ATGCTATTGAATTAGGGATTATGTTTTACTGTAAAAGTACACAGAGATCGGCTTTTTTAGCAATATTTGATACAATTGATTGTTGATCCTAAGGGTTGGACTACATCTTTAGTTATAAATTCGCTAGGGTTTATTGATATACAGAAACAGGCACTGTAGCACACACTCTGGTAATATGGCCGGGGGGTTGTGAACTAATACCGTACGACGGACCAAGCGTCTATCGTACGTTACGTGCCGATAGTACTATCGGAAACAACAGGGCCCACGGCTGCGAGATTTCGGCCGATCGGGTAGTATTATGTTTCCTACATTCTAGCGCTCTTTCTTACTGACTGAATGTTGTCTGTTCTATCATATTTATTATTCCTTCGTAACGTAAAATAAAACTCGACGTAAAGTAAAGGATTCCCTTAGAACATGCCAATTTACAAATCTGAAGAAGTATGTTTTAGGTCAATAATTTTACTGAAATTCAAAAGCCACATTTTGTTGTCACTGCCACACTGCAAAATAAAAGCATGTACGTAGACAGCTGACAGAAACTAGACAAAAAAAACCATCCCACGCGCTGTAATAGGCACGTCTAAACCACTTCAAGACATATCGTTCTTCTAATTTTTGCAGAGTTCAACTGCTTTTCCATAATAACGGGAGCCAATTTTTTTTTTATGTAAAAGCCGCATTTTGAGGGCGTTATTCTCTATACACGTGGCGCTCTGGCAGCGAGCCAACTGTGTCGAGTCGGTGGCACTGATGTGCTATGGGAGCGACCCTGTCTCGTGTATCTTTATATTTTGTAATAGCAATTGTATTACTGCTATCAAACTAGTGCAACTGTGAGGGCTTTAAATGAGCGCTTGCAAGATGCTATGTTTAAACGTTAATTTTTATGACGAACCCGCTTTCCTCAATTTTATTTAAGAGCAAAAGAGTTGCAGGTATTTTGAAGGAAGACGTAGTGAGCCCAGATTGAAAAAGGGCATGCTTACCAGGTGACTGGGGCATGTGGAGAGACATGGTGAAAGTCCGATTGAGAAGCAGATTTATATGGGTGTGTATGGGACCGGTTGTTGAGTAAAGAGGTATCGCCCCGGGCTATACAACATTGATTAGGGTGATGTCCTGGCCGAAGGTGGCGTGAAAAGTACTCGAAACCGGAGGTCATGTATGAAAAGGTGTATGAAGCGATAGGGGTATGTCAGGACCGTGACAAATGGAAATCTGAAGTCTCTGCCTACCCGTCTGGGAGACAGGCGTGAAGTGTATGTATGTATTTTATTAATATGAAAAGTAATTTATTCATGTCAAAAATGGATACCTCTTTTATCGGCCATGCTTATGCATACTATGGTTATCCCTATGGCGGGGATTACGGCGGTATTGTGTATATCTCGCAACCACAAATACCCCCACGATGACCACTGGCGGGTTATTGCCGGAGCCCGGTTCAGTATGTACCTTAAGCCTGCCTCTCCAGGTCCAAAATAGCTATTGCAAAGTGCATTTTACGTACAGGCCTAATTTTAATATTTCTAATTACAATATGTTCTAAAACACTGTTTAGGATTGATAATACTCCTATGTATTGATGTTATGCTACGAAATGCACTCAGAAAAATGTTTTTCCTATTTCAGGAATATAACACAGAAACTAATGTTATTGAAAAAGACTGAAGAAGCTGCCAGGCAATTAGAGTCTACCAAAATTCATAGTCAGGGAGGGTAAGTTTCTAATTTTATCTTACTTGTTGATCCAATTCTGAGTGTAGTAGTAAAAATAATTTTCATAAAAATAGCACTACCTACTTATGGTATTTGTATTTAAATATAGATTGTAAGCTTATGATGTTCACTCATCTGTCTAGTCTTACTTAGTGTTGCCATTAGTTCCAAGGATCCGACGATATGAGTTCTTATGAGCAATAGAATCGTTATTTGTAATACAAATACTTGTTGTTGTATCTTCTATTTTCTATACAAATTAGCTAGTACTTGAACTTGAGCCACAGTTGTATTGAACAGTTTAGATTTCACTGTTCTATCTGTCTTGTTATAGGACGCATTTAAAATTTCCATTTCCTTGCACAATCACATACAACTGAAATCAATTTCTGACTAACATTTCTATGCAATCAGAAAATCTCACTATCTCTATGAGGCTTAATGCGGGTGCCACACATTGGAACTATTTGCTCTCTTACTATTGTATCTAATACACTGCAGGTAGATCTTATACATAGGAGCAAAGCTTGTACCCAAGCGCTGTAGTCGAATGAGTAGCGCCCGGCATAAACCTAACCTATAACATCTCGCACGTGTATTTCCACTAATCTATGTACAATTCACCCCTTGTCATAATAATAACGCGGTTTGCATCGAATAGCGCGGTTGTGTTCGGCAGTTACACGGAGGAGTTCACGGTGCGCGACGACCTGATGGGCCTCGCCATTGGCACGCATGGCGTCAACATTCAGCAGGCCCGCAAAGTGCCCGGCGTCACTAATATTGACCTGGAGGAGAACACGTGCACTTTCAAGATTTGCGGTGAGGTGAGTGGTGTTTTGTTTGTTTGTAACGTTGCGTCATCAGCAGTGGCGTGCACTACTGGCTTTTACGACAAGGTAGGCATTAATCCCCAAGGATTAACACCTATGTATAGGTAATTTGTCTTTACGAAATATAGGTACCAACCTATCTACTTACCCACAAAACCTTCATTACCCTATGTCGTGAGTACAACAAAAGAAGATCTAGCAATAACTCTATTATTAGGTCGGGTAACCGAGATACTAAGGTAGGCAGTGTCTCTTTGCCTATATGGTGTGCACGCCACTGGTCATCAGTGAGGGTCGTCGTAACTCATCACGGAATGACAAGAGTACGTCATTCAAAGGCCTGATTTGTGATTGGAGAGTGTGCCTGAAGACATAAATAAATTAATATTGAAATAAACATTCTTTTAGAATATGTAAAGCAGCTGTGGCTGAAGGATTAGTGTTATTTAGTGGTAAAAGTGGTTTTTTTTTAACAACGCGCTCACGTTTTCAAGGAAAAAGTATCGTGAGGATACTGTCAAACCGAAATTTATAATTACATTTTGATTTGTATATCACTTACATCACACTAATATTATAAAGGCGAAAGTATACAGGCTGATTTCGGGGTCATGATTCAGACCAACATTTTCTAACTCAGAAAATTGTAGCGATTCCAACAGTATAGTTGTATTTGTGCCTGAGACATTTTAAATTTCTTAAAATTTATAGTTTTTTACTGAATATTTCCATGGTCACACAAACATTTATAACAAAAAAAACTTTGTTAAAGAAAAGAAGTACTATAGCATTGAAATCGCTATCATTTGATGAGTAAGAAAAATTTGTTTCGGATCATGACCCCAAAGTTACCCGGTATTTGTTACTTTTCACGATAAAATTGTTATCGGTGTTCAATGAAACTACTATAATATATGTACATCGGAGTAAAACGGGCTAGATTTTATCCGGAATTTCCGACTGGAAGGGGATAAACAGCTGTGGTGTGTGTGTGTGTGTGTGTGTGTGGGGGTGTGTGTAACGGTCGGCGCGTGCGCAGACGGCGGAGGCGGTGCGGCGCGCGCGCGCGCTGCTGGAGTACGCGGAGGAGTCGGTGCGGGTGCCGCGCGCGCTCGTCGGCAAGGTCATCGGCAAGAACGGCAAGCTCATACAGGAGATCGTCGACAAGTCCGGCGTCATACGGGTCTGTGCAGTCTGTATACTCCTATTATGTATATCCATAGCCCATTTGCATTTTACAATGTACCACTTTACCTTTTAACTTTACCTTACCGTTTTTCTGATAGATTTTCGGGCGGAGGAAACTTTGTTTGGAAAGTATGACAGTAATGACAGTTCTCCGCCCGAAAATCTGTCAGAAAAACGTCAAAGAAAATTGCCCATTGGATAATAAAAAACCTTCACACAATCACAGCGATGATCTACTGCAATAATTGCGTTATTAATTTAAGAACGTTTGTTGAGTACTGTTGCAACAAATATGGGAGATATAGATACGATAATTTGAGGTAATTAATTCATTGTTCTACTTCCGATTATGTGAAACTTTAAAACTGAATCAATTATTGTATTTTCAAAATTTGTAATCAAATAGTTTGGATATTAGAATCACAGATTCGGTGCAAATTGATTTCAAGCTTATTGGAAAGTTACCCGTGATTTTAATGTTTAATTTTATTTGTTTAGATGAAAGTGGAAGGCGACAATGAACCGTCACCAGTGGGGCCGCGTGAGGAGGGTGTCGTGCCTTTTGTGTTCGTCGGGACGCGCGAAGCTATCACTAATGCCACTGTGCTTGTTGACTATCATGTTGCACACTTGAAGGTATGTAGATATATTGGATGTTAGTAGGTAACCACGTAACTCTCGGAACGCCCGCGGGGCAAGACGTATGTAGATGGGCGCGGAGGAACTCTATCACCATTACTATAGGTGTGTACATACATTATTACTATAAGTACTCAAAAACAGTAAAACTTCTTTATTTTCCATTGAAATATATCTCGAGATGAATCGAAATAGGTAATCACTTGCACCAGCACCCCACCTACTTCTAGCCCCGCGAGAGTTTCGCCAGTTGAATGGTTTGCCTATAGTGTATGCTCTGATCGTTTCTGTTTCATAGTACTGTGATGATAATTTATTGTTTGCCTGTGAATTGGACATATTTTTTGGAAATAGTTCTTCTATTTTTCGCGAAACTTACAATAAATAAAATTTTTACATTTCGAATATATTATGTATGTAATAATTTGTGTATTTGGTGAAAGTTACTTCAAAAATGTAATGAGCTTCAATTAGGTATGTTGTGGGGTTTATCGTCTGGTATCGAAGTATAATATGTTAATTTCTGTAGGAATCAGAATCTGCTTTAGATGATCGGGTGTGAAAGGGCGTATACAGAAAGATAGGTAACCAATCACTAGACGAAAGTCGGCATTGACTTATTATGAGATTGACTTTGGTTACTTGTTTTCTAAACCAGCGTCACGGGCAACCGTGGCAATATGCTGAGTCGGCGTCTCTTTTTTGCTGACAGACACAGGAACGATAGATAGGAATGCTGCATTTAACATGTACTATATGTGTAATCCATTGTATTGTATTATTGTTTGTGTGTGTTTTGGCAAAAATAAATGAATGTCTATGTCTATACCTATCTCTGTTATGACGTGTTTTTTTTAACTAAATGTATGTAAAGTGGTGTAATGTGTCTGTCAGGAGGTGGAGGTGTTGCGTGCGGAGAAGCAAGAGATCGACCTGGCGCTGCGCTCGGCGCTGGGCGGACACGCGCCGCCGCCGCGCCTGCCGCCCCGCCCGCGTCGCGCGCGACCCATGCACCCGCACAACCACAACCACGGTACTCCCCTCTCTCCCCCCCCCTCTCTCTCTCTCTCTCTATATCTCTCTCGCTCGGCGCTGGGCGGACACCTCCACGGTACTCCCGCTCTTTTTCCACGGTCCACCTGGAAAATCAATACATACTATGAAACATAGACTACTCTCGCTGCCTGCCCTTATGTATTCATGGACAAAACGTATGTTAATGCGGTTTTGTTCAGTATATATAATGATTCTTGAGAAATGTAATGTAATATAAAAATGTAAATCTTGGCAAAACAACGTCTGCCTGATCAGCTAGTTTTTATTTATATTACTGTGTTCTTTTACATCCCTACTATTTTTAAACGAATTTGTGCATCACGATCGCACTGTACAATGTAGGAATAAGTTTTATTTATTGTTCGGCAGGTGGGCGACGAGGCTCCAGTGACCGGGAGGAGCGGGTGGGTGGCGGCGGCGGTGGCGGCGGCGGAGAGCGTCGCGCCGACACACAGTACGGGTACCGGGGGCCGCCGCGTGGCCCGCGACCAAACAGGTCAGGCCAACTACCTTGTACTACTACTATCTATACCTTTACAATACTCGGTTCAACTAAAAATGGTAGCGAAATTTGAGAAATTAGATTAGAGTATCATGGACTCTAGAATTTCTTTTCCCCCTCTTTTCTCTTTCCCCCAGGAACTCTTGAGTCAAAAACGAAAAAGAATCATGTCAATCAGCTGATCGGTTCGTTTGTATGATGCAGTGAAATTATTTTTTGTTGTTTTTGACATAGGAGTCCTTTGGGATTTCGAGGGCCCCGGCAATAACGCGGGAGCGATCACCGTGGGGTTTTAGTGGGTGCGAGTCCCACATAACCCCCGTTAGGGTATGCATAACGGATTTCCCGCGATAAAAAGGGGTCCTTGAGGAAAGTTTAGTATCATGTGACTGAGTAGCTTTCTCGAGTTTTGTCAGTATTTTTATTGATTTAACGTTGTATTCTTATGAAATAGAGATCAAACAAGGACGGATGGTTGATAAGGTTTTTGATTCAGGTTTCCTTAGTGGATGGGGTAGAGATAACAGTCTGGTATTTGGTACTTCTATTCTTCTCTGGCGCCTTAGTAAAACGAGTGAGACAGAGAACTAAAAGATTACAGGCTTTCCAAGTATGTATTGAAATCGAATGAACTGCTACAAAGATGTTTTATCTTTGTGGCTTGTAACCTTTGCTGAATTGGCCCCGATTTCCTTGACTAGTTAATTATTGTGTGAAACAGTATTTTAAAAAGTAGTACCTATAAATTTCTTATGTTTAATAATTCCAGATCACGTGACCGCGGTGAAACACGTCGCGTAGAAGAGAGGCGTGGAAATGGCCGACCACACCCTGTGAGTAACCATTTCATCTTTAATGAAAACACTATAACCCTATGTGTTCTATCAGATTCTCACTGTACAATTACAGGTTTATATGAGTTGAAAACCAACTGCATTAAGCTTTGCGTTTTCTTCCCCTTTCAAACACTTGACTCTAAGTAAAGCTCAAGAGATCTTGTTGTGGCGAAACACATATAATGACTCATTTAGATAAATATATTATAACATAGATAGGACACAGTGAGTACGTGATTGACGTACTAACTACAGTGATAACTAAACTTGCGTCCTTAAACCTGAATGTGGTGGACAGGAGTTTTGAGCCTCCCTAGGTTCACTTGTAAGCTGACAGTTGGTATTTTAGTCTGCAGTACTGCCGCGGCGATTACAGTGCAGCGCTCAAACACGATGATTGGTTTTAACAAACGAAATTTTCTGCAAGCGAATATCACCTTAAGTTGCCTTAATCATTATGGAAGTGGAGTTGATTTTAGTGTGTGACGGTTACAGAGTAACGCTCGGCGGCGCGGCGGTGGCGGCGGCGGCGGCGGCGGCGCGGGCGAGGAGCGGGGCGCGCGGCGGCGGCCCGGGGACGACGACGCCTCCAACCTCGACTCGCGCGACGTCTCCAGCGCCGACAGAGGTCAGTCACCCCACCACACCCCACCCGCCTCGCCATTGTGACGCGAAGGGTTACATAGAAGAGCTGCAGGCCTAGCACGCGCCTCAAGAAAGACATGACATAGATCAAATACGCGCTCTGATTGGCTGTTATGTCACGCTTCGTGCGACTCAGCTAGTTTCAACAAATCGCAGCGGGTTATATGTCTTGTCACTTATTTCTTGGAGCGCTGTGCTAGGGGGGCAGGATTGTGTATCTATCGGTTCTACACAACTCTTTGTACTCTTAAGGGCGTAAACAGGAAGAGAACTGGTAAATAGCTGCATTCGATAAATGCATGGACGGGTTTTGTGTACGTAGACCTAACTTGCAAGTTTGGAAAGCCTCTCCAGGGCAAGCAGTGTAATTTAAATTATTTTGAAGATTCTTTGTGACAGACGAATGAGTATTGTATTTACTTGCCACAGAGCGGAATTACAAACTGCCGTTTCTGAAATATGTATGTGTAAACCTGGCTATAAAAAGACATCTTTACAACATACCGATCGACGCTATTTAGCGTTTTCTTTCTGTTTACGACCTAAAGACAGTTGTCTGTCAAGATTTACTTTGACTTAGTTTGACAGTGTAGCTTATTATACTATTGTCTACTAGACTAGAGTGTACTATTTGATATCCCATTTTTAAGCTACACTTTTATATTAAAGAAAAACATCGGTTTGAACGTGCACATCATAATGTGTACAAACCTTGTAGCAACTATAGGCTCACAACCTATCTCCGTTTGACTGAAATTAATTAAGTTCCATTTCTTTGTACTTAGTACATCTAATATTTCTCAAACAAAAACAGTCCTAATCAATATTGAAAAAAGTACTAGAAAACAAGGCGATATTTATTGATTAACATGTGTATTACTATAATGTGCTAGTTAAAATGTAGTCACAAAATGTTACGTCATGCCTGTACAATGCATTTGTAAATGTGTTAATATGTAAGTTTATTTAATTGCACTTGTTTAATTATACAACTTTACATTTTAATTAGTACATTAAGTTCTGAATCATGAAAGAGATGATAAACTGGACTTTACAATCTACTATTTACGCCTGTCTTGACTATTGACCGCCGCCGGCTGGATACTGATGTTTTCATGATTTTGAATCCTTTTCTTTGTACCATAGAAATCAAAATCACAATTCGGATGTGTCCGATTTTAAAGACATTGGTGGTTAAATGGTTAAGGCATGACAAATACGACCTACTTAATTTCGTTGCAACAGATTTTCTGCCTCTTTTGCGTTCACGTGTGCTACGTTTAATAGAGACAGAATAAACTGCTGGGCTATTAAGATGCCTGCGTGTGTCAGCTCTTAATGTCAAGACGGAATCATATTAATTCGATTGACAGTGCCAAATAAGACTTTAGTGTTGTGTATTGCAAATAAATGTATTATGCTATATAAGACCATAAAGTCAAAATAGATTTTAACTGTCAAAATCTGTGCTTCACTTCAGAAAGATTAACAATGTCTTAGACCTCGTCATCTCTTTCTGATTCAAATACGTATTTATTATTTCTACTACAAATGTGTTAAAATTAGTATACAATACTCAAGGGAACAAATATGCAATTATGATAAAACATGCGTTAAAAAAATGCATAGTAATTCATAGACAACCAATGCCTAACACAAAGTTGCTGTACTACCTTTTTCATTAAATTGTCCTGATTGTACCCCTTGAGTATAGTAAAATTAGGTAGATTTTATTTGATGAATGGAATAAATAATGAATTCCATGCATTGGAACATTCCATTAGTCTAATAATACATACCCCTAAGAGTATGTAGTAACTAGTTGCTTTATTGTCAGTTCCAATATTTCGCGATCCAAAGTTTACAAATCCGAGATTGATTGATTGATTGACAGAAAACAATTCAATCTGGATTTTAATTTTGGATCGCTGTTCAATATTGAAAGCGTACATCTGACACGTCAGCGGCACGTTGAGCCACCTGAACTCCCCAAGTTTAGTGTAGTATGGCGCATGAATGAGTTATGTTTTTTTTTTGCTTGCGTAAGATGTCTATTCGCGCCAATCATACGTCAAATCGGATTACTGATAATGCAATGAATAATGTAATAGACGAATGTCTTCGTGAGTTGCTTGCGCCATGTTTAGACCTCTTCGTGTAGTTTTTGTGACCAAAAAACTGTTTCTCGCTTGCTTAACCGCTCAGCTAGGTGTAAATTGTATAAATATTCTAGTCTGGTGAATAGAGTTTAAATTATCTGTGATGCTTATCAGCGATTGTGTCACGCGAGCCGTTTAACGAGAATGTACAGTTTTTTGATCACGTCATCGAGCCCCTGCTGTTTAAATTCCATTCATATTATTTTAAGTGGAATCATTTAAGAAGAAAATCTGAAATATTCTTTTTTATATTCAAAACTCTCGCATACAGTGTTTGCCAAACTAAATGTTGGTCCTCTAGCGTTGGCAACGAATTGTAGCCAAAATGTTCACCATCAAGCACAATATGATAATATATGGGGGCTCGAATGAAATAAAACATATTGCTAAAGCGACTATACACACTAAAAGTTGGCTACGTTTGCTAACGGATTCGCATTTCGTACGTAACTGCGGCTAGCCGTCCCACAGTCGCGGTGCATCTAAACCTTTCACTGAGGTTAAGCAACACATAACCCGGTCAAACATTGCGTGGATGACGGTTTTAGAAGTGCTTACAGTAAAACGAAGTGTATCGAAACTGCCGAGTAAATAGGAATAGTAATAGTCCAAAATGGTTTATTGACTCATTAGCACCCACTGTACTCGGCGACTGACAAGTTATTTTAAACTTTATTACTTGGTAATAAAAGTCAACATTAATTAAAGTGTATATTCTTCTGGGCGTTAATGGGTTAACAATTCATAATATTTTTAAAGCTGATACCTTATTTGCTTTTAAATGCAACACCTCAATATTTGTCGTGGATAATGTATAGGGTGATCCGGGAATATCCTTTTAAGCTGAAGACTGTACTGAATCCATTTAAACAGTTGTCAATGTCCGGAACGAAAGTAAAGTGGACCTCTACATACACAAAGCACCTGACATTTTGTGTTATTTGGCTAAACCAATTTATCACTATTCACACGACAGTTTCGATTCACGCCATTTTACGGTATTGTTTGTGGAAGCGGCACAACCGCTGGAGAGAATAGTCTCTGCGACTATCGCTAACTTTGGTGTGTAGAGCGCTTAAGCGAGAGGGGGTCGCGCGGGTGTAGCGGGTGTAGCGTGTGTAGTAGTGGCGGTAGTGTGTGAGGCTTGACGTGTCGCTGTCGTGTGAGCTCGCTGGCTGACTGACGCGCGCTGGTGTGATAGAGTCGGCGTCGTCGGACGAGGGCCGCGCCGGGGACGCGCGACGCCGCCGCCGCAGGAAGACAGGTAACACGCGGGACACATACCTGGGACCTGCACACGGCTTATACTCATCTTCCAAGCTCGGTTCATTGTTAACAATACAACCCAGGATCAAATTAAACTGGCTTCGGCGAATGACGCAATCAATGCATGGTATAAAACAAAGTTGCCTCCCGCTGTCCGCTGTATACTTAGATCTTTATAACTATGCAACGGATTTTGATGCTGTTTCGTTTAGTAGACAGTCATTCTAGAGGAATGTATAAATACATGCATACAATATCAGAGAAACACTGTTAATAGTGACCCGGCAAAACAACGTTTGACTATAATATATAAAAATTAACTTGAGCTTTGCTGAGAGATCAATTTATCGCGATAAACGCCGTCAATGTGTGCCACCTGGCGGGCGCCGTGCAGTGTGTTGGAAACACATGACCATGTAAATAACTAGCGGGCCGGTCCGGCTTTGCACAATTGCAATGCTGAAAATATCAGTTTTCCTATTATGCATCAACCTTCCTCTGAAATCACTTTGTAATTAATGTATTTAACAAATCTGATTTGTTGTTTTAAAGATATAAACATACATAGCGACAGACGGCAGGCAGCGACGTTGTTTTATACTATGTATGGAAGTAGGAGCTAAGCTGGACTTAAACTCAATATCAACGACCCTCCATAGGAAGCTAGGTCTGGAAGATAGGAATAAGTTTTGCATACTCACAGACTAACACACACATACTGACATCATTACATGCCTATAGTATAAGATTAATTAACGTACAACACCTCACTTCATGATAGGTTCATGAAAGGTTAGTTTTTTTTGCACCAACGAATCTTAATTTCAGATATTGACGATTTTAATTTGTCGTTTCTATAACTTGTGTTTCTAATAATGTACTAAAGATACTAAATACCCGAAATATAGAGCAATAAGTATCTCTGAATGAAGGCTGAAATGTTTTCTAACAACGAACATTTGTAGTAATCTCAGATACATTCTGTAATTTTTTTTCTCTGTGTATGACTTGTTGGTTGTCCTAAATAAATAAAATAAAAATAAATATTTTCAGTAAGCAGTTGTTGCGTCTAAGATCTAAAACAGCTCTTAGCCGCTTAGCAAATACGTATTTTTTTAAATACTAATTTATTAGTTCTATATTAACAGTGAAGGAATGAGTCTTGTAGAAGTTTCTATCTTTTATACGTGACTGTATGTAATTATTATCATATGACTAATTATTTAATAAACTCCCGCTCAATTGTACATTATGATAATTGTTTTTGTGTTACTAATAGTAACTGTAGGCACACATCACACACACATTTATTTGTTTTAAGAATTTGCATGGTTTGAGTGACTTGTAATTCTCTGTATTAGCCTGTTTGTGGTTTTAGGCATTGCATTTATATAGCGCATGACGTAACTTAAGTGACTACTTGCTGGAATAAATTCCTATTTGAAATTAAACAGTTTTTACCTTAATTGTTAACTTATTTATTCATAACCGAACTTCATATTGGTACTTTTTCTCTGGTTGCAACAGTTTAGTCCCATTTGTGCCGTGAAGTATTGATTGACATTTCGGAGTTTCACCTTAAAAGTTTTCTTTATTATTTTTAATAATGTGGTTTTTGCCACAATATCCGTGTTTACCACGATGCGCATCATTAACAGCCAGATTTTTTTTTGTCGGAAATACTCATATTTTTATTAAAATAATCACAGTAATCAGTCAATTACTTTCAAGGAACAACTGGCGCCACATGTAACATTATGATTTCAAATCTGCCTTTGTGGAGAGTTCGACAATTTGTAACGTGTGAATTGTTTCCTCTTAGGAGGTGGATGGAAAAACGGTCCGACAGGTGGCGGCGGAGGCGGCGGCGGCGGCAGCTCTAGCGGTCCGGCGGCGGCGGGCACTGGGACGGGGGCGGGCGCGGCGGGGGGCGGCGCGGGCGGCGGGGCGGCGGGCGGCGAGGCGGCGGCGGCGGAGGGCGGCGAGGCGCCCAAGCCCCCGCGCACGAGCGCGCCGCGCGCCGCGCCCAAGCGCCGCGAGCCCCTGAAGCCCAAGGCTGAGCCGCTGCTGAACGGCACCGCGTAGACGCCGCCGCGCCCGCCGCGCCCCCGGCCCCGGCCGCCGCCGCGCTGCCGCCGCCGCCGCCGCGCCGCCGCCAGCCAGCCAGTCAGTCAGCCAGCCAGCCCGCCCGGACTATTCGAGCACTTATAACGCTTTTATAAAAACGAGATTCGTCATTTGTATTCCTGATTATTCGATAAATTAATGATGTGTACATCGCTCCCGGACTATACGGACGCAACGTCCACCCCTCACGGCCTCTCGGTGATCGAGGACATCGGACAGCAGTACATACGTGTGTCGTAGCTGGTACTACTCTGTTGTTATGTGATTTCCTATAAAATAAACATTTCTGTACATATTTTCAATGGTAGTTTTATTTGTACAAATATAGGTATAATACAATAATGTTGCGATGATTAATAATACTTATAAAAATACTGATCGAATCAGGGAAATGATAGGTCGGAAGAGAGGGAAGGCATTTAGGGTACACCGTGCGACGCTACGATTTAAGAGACTAGACGTGTCGCTCTCTAGTAGAATAGTATTTATAAAATGTACGAGTTCAAATGTCAGTCATTACAACACTCAATACTGATATGCATTATTGCCGGGGATATTATACAATCTAAATATTTACAAAACTTCTCAAACGTCTGACAAAATCTTGTAGTACATCTTGATATGTTTCTAAACTACATAATTTTATTGAAAACAGGTCACCGATTTGGCTAATTGTTTAGGGCTCACCAAGAACATTTGTATTCTGCATCACTTCTCTAGGAAAATTGAGTGTTCTGCAAATACGTAATTCAAACATGAATGTTCCTGGTCCACCTATATATAGGATATCTTTGTCCTGGGTCTCTAGCACGAAGAGCGTTGTTGAGTATAAATCATTATTTTATTTCGTTTAAATGTCCGCTCAACTGTGAAAGTCACAAGACATTCCCTGCCTTTCAAATACTTTACATAGATCGTGATGTGCCTTAGTTCCTTAGCGAGCACCCCGACATTACAATTTTAGGTTTCTTCGTAGGTATATACAATACAATATTGTTGATTGCTTTGTATACTTATATTGAAGTATTTTCCCATCTGTTCAAATAGTAATTACACTTATTATTTTGGTATAATTTGGCACCAAACTGAAAAAAATATACGGTTACGTAGGTTTTACTACTTATAAATGGATGGATATTCACAAATACCCATTGCAATAGAATACAAACGAACAAATCGATCGTCGAATCGAACTCACTATTCCCATTGCGCATATCCAATTTAAATGTGGTTCTTGGTCTAGTTTCCAGCAGTTCGGTTAATTTTTTTCCAGTGTTAAACAATATTCCATGTTTATTTGTACAGAAGAAAGGCCCTTTTATTGTTCAACTTAAAGACCACCTAAGGATCACTTACAGGGCAATAAATTAAAATGTAAAATT
>SJJU01018614.1:0-17773 GCA_012932125.1 Conopomorpha cramerella
CATAGTTCGTAATACATATGGTTTGACAAGGATATTTTGGCAAGTGAGTGCTGAAGAATCATTATGGTTTTGTGACTCTGCTGTTATTGTGTCCTTCTTGATTTACGTACTTATACAATACTAAATCAAAAATGTTGGCGAGACTCAAGAAGAAACACTTAGCCTTAAGAACTTTCGCCTAGGAACCCTATATCAAAAACGAAAAAAACTTATCTCTCCATACAAACTTAACTTGTATAAAAAAATATTTACATATTAATTTATACAAGTTAAGTTTGTAAGTCGTTTCTAACATAGGAGTTCTTTGGGAATAGTTGTTAGGTATCATGGACTGAGCCACTTTTTTTTTCACCACGGTTTTTTAATTAATCTAGTATTAATACTTGTGTTAATGAATTAATTAATATACCTACTCTTTATTGCACACTGTACATTACAAATGCAAAAAATTACAATGGAAAAATTGTAAAAGGCGACCTTATCGCTCATAGCAATTTCTTCCAGGTAATGGAGCCACTTTATCCACATCACAACAAGACTTAGTTTTTCTCTAAATGAAGTTCAAGAATTATTAGCCACCGTGTCCAAAAATATCCAATTCGCATTGTCAGTCGTAGTGTAAAGGATTAGTGTTATGGACAAAAACTATCGCAGACATTCCCGCGGATAGCGGCGAGAGTATACGCAGGAACGACTCACGAAAATTAATTATACGTGTATTAGGTATATAGGAAAGTGGTATATAGGTAGTCATCTGCATACTTATGAAACATGGTAATCTTTTGGCATTCAATCTCATGTATTGTTTTCCTATACTTTTCATATTGACGAGCGCAAACGTTTCTAAGACTATTGGTCTTTTTATACGCAGTATTTCTTGACTCCGATTTTTTTATTTAACAACGTCATTTGCAGAGATAATTCGCTAATTTCGCCGTAATTATCTACGGCCTCTGAAAGAATTTATTTATTTCATTTTCAACTGGGGTTGTCCCACTCCCTTTTACTCCCCCGTTCATTGCAATCTAGAGCGGTATCCCACGAAGCCCGTTCCCCGTCGAACAACGCGTACTAAGACATTCCAGATGTTATTAGGACGGCCACGTCGCCCTTTGGCATTTGCTGATACCATCGCGAAAAACCACCTATAGACGATAATAAGTACCTAATGAACAAGTGTGCTTCATCGTAGACCACATCGCTGCTTAACATCAGGCAGGATGGTGGTCAAACGCTTGTACAGAGTGTTGAAAAAAAATGTACATAGTTACTTAATCCCGTATTCCGAAACAATAAATCAGTGCCTGTTCAACACAGTTTGTCCTATTTACACAAACTCAATCAGAGCGAGACAAACTTACTTAAACAGAGGCCCTAATATCATAACATACTAAATTCCCCAAATTAGTCACAAAAAAATAACTGATAGGTACATCCATTCAGAAAACAATATGATTCAAACATAATTAATTCAACACAGTTTGGGTACTCAATAGGTAAGTGTGTCAGTACGCGCGTGCGCAAGGCTTAGGCCCGTGACTTGACGATCCCCGACAAAGATTATAAAAAGCGAATTAGCATAAGTTTGAAGACCTTACTTCACGAACCGTTAACAAGCCACAGAAATATTGACATAAGCAGGCTAACTAAATATTCATTAAAATAAAATATATACAGGTACTTATGTATACGTTTATATTTATACGCAAATAGTTATTGGAAAAAAAATCATCGTTTGTATTGAGCTTGACCCAGTTGATTCTTTCTTATCTAGAGAAAATCAATCAATAAGATTAGGTAGGTATTCGTAGAAGTTTTTAATCACATCCGATTAGTCAAAGATATTTGTCGGAATGCGAGGAAATGGTTATCAATGACGGTATTTATAATAAGTTAAATAATACATTGATGTCATATCCTTATTGTTTGATTACTATCTTTATATAGCCACCGACAGCAGCTAACAGTCAAACGGTTTTTTCCATATGTATGTATATATTATTCTCGAACCTCAAAGTTTTACTTATATTAATCCCCCAGAGGTAGTGGACAGGTCTAAGGATCACTAAGACCGCTTTGGTCACATTTAGCATAATAAAAAGAGTTATGGGTCATCAGTTACTAGTTGCTAACCTACATCTCCAGATCTCAGAGTCGGCTCCTACGACATGCCAGGACGAAAGGCAGCTGATGCATTCTATTTACATCCCAGATCAGCTTGAGACTTAATAACAATATAATTATTTATGAGCGTCTGTGGTCCAGTTGGTCGGATACTTGACTTGTGACCGGCTACTGGACGTGTACCAATGGGACTCTTTTTCAGAGCCTATGTACACAACTCTCATACGGTGAAGGACAACATCTGATGAAACCCGCACACCACAAGGCGTGTAAACCCTATAACGGCGATGGGCTCACCCCCTGTCACGTTGGGTTAAATACACTTGGTGACCGTTTGCTGTAGCAAGTGCCTCTGCCTACCCCGCTTTGGGATTAAAAGGCGTGTGGTGTATTTTTATTTTTTTTATTTTACAAAAAAGTACAAACAAAAAAAAGCACAATGAATATTCCAGCATTCAGACGAGGAAAAAACCTTGTAGGAACAGTCCTAGTACTAACAGTGATATTCTATGATGTTTGTGACAGAGGACCTTTTTTTTCATGCCCACCCGATGTTAAGCAGCCTCAGATCAAATACAACTAGACTTGCAAGTCGCGTACCACCTTATATCTCTTTCCCACCAAAATGTATGGAAAATTATGTACTTCTGGATCCAAACTGTTGCTTTTACTATTAATTTGACAGTTTGGATCCAGACTTACTCTGATACGCGGTAAGGGACTGGAGATGTTGTCTCTTACCCTTTCACTCCTGCGTGTTTTTAATATCGTTGTCTCGTTTTATTTCTCGTCAGTTTAGGATTTCAAGTCTAATTGTTTTTGGTCTGACTAAGCACATATCCTTAAAGTTAATCCTTAGAGATCTTTAACCCATAGCGACAAGGTTCATACACCTTTTGCTATGTCGATTTCCTTAAGAAGTGAAGAGTGTTGGCGTGAACGCCGTAACAATCAGGAGATCCATTAGTACACGCCAACAGCATAACTTGAACTTACGATCTCCCGACTACAGGCTGAATAATAATAATACCCCAGGATATTACGTACGTATAACGACCCAAACAAATTGTGGTACAGGTGAGGAACCCATTATATTTTCCCAGTACGCTTACACGCGGTCATTTACTCCCAAACCAGGATGTGCCTATAAGAAGACATGGGTCGTGGGTTCGATTCTCGCCTCAGGCACAGTGTTCTTTTTCGTAAAGAAATAAATAAAAGGTAATTAAGTAATTTAAAATAACGAATTCGATATTTTTATTACAACCAAGAACTAGAGATTTGCGCTACACAAATTTCTTGAGTGCTTTGTTTGAGTTGAAAAGTTGAATTTTGAGTGCTGCTAGAAGTCGTAATATCATCCAAAAAGGATTCTCATTCAGACCTCGTCGCGATTTACTCAACCATTAGCTTCATTTCTATACACTTCACGTTTTGAATCCCAAAGCGGGGTAGGCAGAGGCACTTGCTTAAGCAAATGCCCACGGTTCACCAAGCGTATTTAACCACCATATATTCCACCACCGCGTATTCATACACTACAAAGCGTGTGGGTTTAATCAAGATGTTGTCCTTCACCGTACGAGCGTTGCGTTGCGTACATAGGCTCTGAAAAAGAGTCCCATTGGTATACGTCCAGTAACTGGACTCGAACCCACGACTTCCCGATTGCAAGTTGAGTATCCTACCAATTGGATCACAGACGCTCTATTTAACGCTTAAAACTACGCGACTGATTTTTATGCGGGTTTGATGATTTTGATGGGACGCGGTTCTTTAGTGACTTCAAAAAAGGTGTATTTATGTTTGTTCGCGTTTAACTTCGTCGTTAATAATTTTGGTGTTTTTTTTTGTTGGAATAAAGATGTTTCAAAGGTGGTCCCATGAAATCTGCTATCATCAATCCGTAAAATTGTGGTTCGATGCTAGCAGACCCGATAAACGAGGGGGCCTTAAAAAATCGTAGGCGCGAGCGAAAATTTCGTTTTCGAATTGGTTTTCTTTAAGATTACCCGTATTTTTAAACCTACCTACATCATATTAGCAAATTTTGGCGCAATTATTCCACTTTAGTTCATTCACAATAAGAAAGAGATAACGTTCAAAATTATTTATCGTTTCCAAATTCTCGGCCAAAATCGTTCAGAACACATTGCACCTATCAAGCTATTTAAGAACCATTTGTCAACTGATGTTAACACTACAGTGACTGCGAGGGAACGAACTATAAATTACTTAAGGACACGTCTGTCTGTCCGTCTGATGGCACACAACATGTGAAGCTTACAATTAATTTAGTACACGACCGCAATTGATGGTACTTTCCCATATTTTAGAAGCTTACGATTTGGTAATTTAAGAGAATGTAGCTGCCAACAGCACAATTAATGTCAATGTAAAAGTACATTGCCACTATATCCTCTTTAATTTATCAATTAATTAGAGTCTTCTCCGCAGTTTCACGGTATTCTCTGAATACTTAAGGAAGATTGACATTCGAAAACTTCTGACCTCTATGTATAGTTTGAGGATGCACGGATTCTTTTGAACACACATCAAACTTCTTAAATTTTCAGTTTCGATTCATCCAGACACTTGAGTTTGGGATATCATAAATATTAAATACTATGACTTACTTAAGCATAGCATAGCTGCAGGTTTCGGGCAGGCAATGATGAATAAGTTAATGGTAGTTATTTGCATTTTATATGAAAGGGCATTAAAAAGATACTTAAAATACCTATATACATATCCACGCTGAACTGATATTCGAGTTCAAACGTAAAAAACTGAAACACCATCCCAGTCCAACTTTTCCGTGGGGATCCTAAGAGGCTACTGAGGGAAGCCTCCAGAGAACGAGTAGCAGCGCCCTCTGTGAGATAAACCACGAAACCACTGCGATCGCCAACCCTCCTGCAAAGCGTGGCCATTATTGTCATTTCGCCCCAAATGATCATGGAAATTATTGGGAAAGACCCTTGCCGAGCAGTGGACGGCATGTGGCTGATGATGAAATACAGCAAGTTTCAGCACATTTTAGCGTAAAGATGATTGGCCACACTTTATCGACTTTACAATTGCTTCGGGTATTATTATAGTGTCTAAATGCCAATTCCAGGGGAGAAGAAATTCCCAAGCGCGATCCTAATGGCCTCGTAAATATTTCGTACAATTTTTAATTTCATAGATAACAACGTCTACAACTTCATAACGGGGAGAAAGTTTGAATTCCACTAAAAAACTTGAATATAAGCAGACGCGTCCACTAAAAAATATAGATATCCTTGAAGTTAAGTATCTGCAAGTAGGAAAAGGTACAGTCGGCCAAAGATCTGGTCTACCACACTTAGGTGGCAATTCATAATATCATTACACATTAAGGTTGATTTTCAGGGCCATTATCTGGAGACGTGCGCGCCTCTTTGGTACTTCTTTACAAGCCACAGTATAACAACTCTATTCTCTTCATGTTTTAGTGACACAGGAAGATGTCATCAAAACGAATAGACCACTTTCTTGGCCGACCGTACGTTACTGAAATATGATGGTAATTTACCTTCCACACCCTTTCGTTGAGAACATCGCAGGTCACTGAACTTTCAGCGGAGGCAACATTTCGAGTTAAATATTAGTGCAAATACAGCGGGATTCCGCGTCTGAATTCTGCTTGCTATTTTTATTTATCTGTTGAATAGTTTAAGGTAAGTGCAGAATTAGTGAAACTGTAGGTATGAGTACGTTTTGATCTTAGTTTGTGCATGTGTGTGTGTAAACAAAGTTCTTTTATACAATGGAATCTTGACTGAAGGGTATTATAGAATTAAACGAAGAGTTTCAAATTGTAACTTTTTTTTCTATCCATTGTTAGATTTATTTTTATCTTTCACGTGAAAAAAATTAACAATTGAATGACAAAAAAAGTTGCAGCTCACTGACATCAACTGCTGGACATAGACCTTCCCAAAAGCGGGACAACAACAAATCTTGTGCTTTTCTCCGCCAATGCGTGCCGTAGCTTTTACTGTACATGAATCCACGTACTTACATTTTTAAAAAGTGTAATATGCCAGTATATGCACGTGACTCAGAGGTAAATATCCAGAGTTAGGTTATAAAGGCTGTTCAGGTGTGAAATTTCTTTCACATCGTCGCTGGCAGTTTCTTGGGCTGATGCATGACGCATACAAACAAAAAATAACGGTATGTCGAATGCATTGCAGGCGACTTGGACCTTATAGGGTTCGCACGCACTGCGATAAAAATCTTTGCGATAGAAACCTAATTTATTTGGCCAAACTGTACCCAAATGTAATTTACCCGATGGAGACAACGCACTGCAAATAAATTAGTTAGTGGTAAGATTTTGGCGCTCTTCCCTGTTGTAACTAAGAGCATCTTGTCAAATATCTTAATGTCCACTGTCAAAAACTACCAGAATAGTTACAGAACCATGCGAAATATTTTGCGAATTTTGAACTTATTTTGCGTGTGTGACCTAGTGGCACATGAACTTTGTAGGTACTCGGGAGGTTTAGTATTGTTGGATGTACTAGGCGTATGCCAATAGGTAGATCTCTTAGGGCCTTTGTATGCTACGCAATGCCCATACGGTAAAGGACAACATCGTGATAAAACCCGCATACGACAAGGTGTGTGATAACAGCGATGGGCTGTCACGATGGGTTAAATACGGAACCGGGAACATTTGCTTAGCAGCGTGCTACTACCTAACCTGCTTTGAAAATAAAACGTGTGAAGCATCTTTAAAAAATGTGGTCACTCAATTCGATCGCGTAAATATGTTATTTTTTATTGTTCGCGGATAACTTCGTCGGTTGTGAACCGATTTTGATGATTCTTGCTTTGTTGGAAAGCGTTTAGCGTCCTATAATTCGGCTTTATAAATAGAGTTGAGACATCATCACCATCAGGGACGTCATGTGGCGTGGCGATGACGTGGCGAGGGCCTTCCCCAATGATAAATTGGGGGGAAATGCCAATAATCGCCACGCTTGGCAGGCGGGTTTGGGATCGCAGTGGTGTTATGGTTTAACTCACAAAGACGGCAAAAGATGAGCGAGGAGGAAGAGTTTAGGGGTCGTTCGTGACACATGTATAAGTAGACACAGCAGAAATGTTATTGTTCCCTCTAGGTAAGTAATATCGCCTTTCGTCGCCTTATTAAAAAAAGTTAACTCATTAACTCTTTAGTTGTTATATTTCAACTTAAATCAGTTTGTCGGTATTTGATCAACTTAAGACTTTCACTAGTTGTGCACTAGCGCTAAGAATAAGAATAGGTAAATCATCATCATCATCATCAGCCTATGTACGTCCACTGCTGCACATAGGCCTCTCCAATTGCTCGGTAAATACAACATTAAACATGTCATGTGTTATGCTATAATTCCAATAAAAAAAAACTAAAGAGGATAAATCCTATTGGAGTTATTATGAATTCAAAAGTGGAAACGTCAGAATACGGTAAAAACGTTCAGAAGAGTGTCCGACTTTTTCTACAAACAAACTTTTTATTATGAAGTAAAATATCCGCTTAGTAGTCTTCATACTAAAGAAAAAAGTTCACTTTCTACTGACTTCGAATCCGATTGGAACATACCGTTATTTTCACGGAATAATAAACATTTTCTGTCTCTGTTATGTTTGTTTACGCTTAAACTGCAATTTTGATCACATTTTTTTTACATAATTTCGCACTGCTGGACAAAGGCATCCCTTCTCTTCAGTCTACCTTTAATTTTGTTTTTGGAAAGTACCGTGGTGTTCAACCTTCCTGACACCAAGTATACTGCGCTCCATGGCCCGTTGACATACCTTGAGTTTGGACTTAAGCTCAGTCAGTGACCAGGTTTGGATGGACAGAATGCACGTGTCGACGAGCTTGCGCTTCAAGGAGAGTGGGAGCTTTCTCTCATTAGCGCCTTCATGGACCAGAAGCTCTTCCAGGCGTTATCGATGCGACGCTCATAATATTTAAATGCCTTATGACTTTATTTTCTGTTCATTTTCCTGCTCTATAAAAGTCGTTGATATTATAATTAATACAAGTTTATTTTTTTACTAGATAAACAAATTAATTGTCCAATGAATCAGGGGTATTACCGCCACCATGGTTCCAAGAGGATGTCTGACCACAAATTATAAAATCTTTGCATCCATCTCATCACTGTTGGTCATCGATTTGACTTGAAGTGAGTCAACGCAACGAACTCTACAGCATTTCCTGTCAGGGACCACAATAATGTGAGTTTTTTCATAAACTCATAACTCTAAAGGCCCATTGGAATTGACATGCTTTTGGACTTATTCCTGTAATAATGTTATTGTTCTTATTATGAGTCAAACCTTTGAAATAATACCTATACCGTACTCCTGTAGTATATGGCACCAAAGCATGTTTAGGCCGGTCCACACAGCATAATTTTAATCGTCGTTTCATAAAAGTTTAAACCGGATTGGGATGTATCGAGACTGCCTGTTGGCTGGGTACCTACTGACAGATTTATCTAAAAAAAATAACAACGTAATAAACAATTTTATTGTAACCTTTTTTTCGTTGACAGTCTGGTTGATACCCTCACGGATACCCTACCGTCACGGGAGATTGTACCAGACACAGATCGGCGGAACCAAATGTTAAGCCACAATGGGGAAGGACCTTATTCCTTCACACATCCCTTGAGCATTAGGAGGTGAGGGTTGGTAGAAAACCTCCTGCAGAACGGACTTCGGTAATTATTTCATCATTCAATCTACTACTAATACTCTACTACTCTATGCCTGAATTTCGATTATTTTGTCCACGGGAACGTAATAAATCGCGAGGCAATGCTAATATAGAGCATTGGACAGGTGAAATAACCTGATCAGTCATAAAGTTGTACCAATTAAACCTATGTGACGTAATTAGCTTTTAACCCTTAAGCGACAAAGAAAAGTTGTAAAAGCCGCTGTATATGGACATACCTAATTGAATTTTAATTGTTATTGAACACCGGGGCTCGAACGTATTAAGTGACCAACTGCAAAATCTTTTGATTGCGAAATTTTAAACACTTTGTAATTTTCTATGTAAGTAATTATGTCATTGACTATGGATGAAAGCTTATGTATGAAGATTTAGTTATAAAGTTCTAAGTAAGAAAAAGTAAGTTACAGACATTTTTCTAGAAGGTAAAATTGTAATTGTGCTAGCAGAGCTGACCAGCCTTATTGTTTTCTAGTCTTAACTAAGAATAGTGATTTCGAATTAGTAATTATTTTTTTTTTTTATACTTGTCTGTTGTTACTTGTTTTTCAAATAGTGGGCTTAAAAAAACCGCAAACGCCGGCGTTGTACTTCGCGTCTCAAGTCAAAGCCAAATTAAAAAACTACAGGCCGTCGACGCGATTAAACAGGTAGGTCTCCGTCTTGAAAAACCAAAGGGTAGAAAGCCGCGAATTTTAGTCAAAGATGTACCGGCACATCTAACGGACTCCCAATTCTTAGAATGCTTATACGCGCAAAATATAAAAGGTGGCATGCCTATAACCGCGGCTGATTTCTGTAAACAAACAAGAATAGTGCGCCGTCGCCGGGGTGATAACAACACAAACTGGGTAGGTATAGAAATCGAACCTAGTGTCCGGAAACACCTAATTCTAAAAGACAAAATATTTATCGAATATGGGTCTTGCCGCTTTATCGACGATATAGAAATAGTTAGGTGTAGGAAATGCCAACAATATGGTCACGTTCAAAAGTTTTGTACCGAAATAAACCCTACGTGTGGTCATTGCGCCGAATCTCACGACACTAAGGCATGCCCCAACTTTACCAAATCTACTTTTAAACCGTGCTGCGCGCCGTGTAAAAGATATAAAAAAACTCACGATCATAGCGTAGGTTCGCCAGAATGTACAACCTATAAATTTAAAATTGAACAGTTAGTTTTAAATACTATATATGATGGCTAGTTTAGTAATAGGACAGCTAAATTTACATAATTACGTAACAGCAACAAATGAGTTAGACCGCCTTATAATCGAACATAAATTAGACGTAGTTTTAATACAGGAACAATATCAGCGATCTCTTAGTCACAATAAAGTTATCCAGCTAAATAAACAATCCCGTGCGGGTATATACGTTTGCACTAAGTCCAAAAATATAGCTGTAACGTCTTTAACACACTTAAACACCACTCATTGTGCCGTCGCGGAAATCACCATCTCTTCGCGTAGTATTTATGTAATTAGCTGCTACTTTCAGTATTCGCACACGGCTGACCCTTACATACATCAGCTTAGAAATATCCTCCAAGCGTTGCGAGGGAGGAGGGTTATCATCGGGGCTGACGTTAACGCCTCTTCACCGCTTTGGTACGGAAGACTTCGGCCATCCGATGCCGTCCGTAGGAAAGCGGTGGAGGAATTCATTGCGGAGATGAACCTTGTCATTCACAATACTCCCCAAGCACCACCTACTTATTCTAGCTCGACTGGCGAATCAAGTATAGATCTTACTTTAACTAGTGGCAATGTTCACTTACTAGATTGGACGGTACACCCCGAAGCTTCGTGTAGTGACCATCGGCTGATAGTGTATGGGGTTTCTCTTGGTTTGACAAGCTGTACACCGGAGTATCTAGACTACACCTATAGAGTACGGACCCAGGACTTAGATTTTTTCAGTAATTTATTTAGTTGTAATTCTAACGATTTTGATAATAATAACTTAAGTGCTTCGGAGTGTGCTGAAGCTCTGACAAATAATTTTATCTACTGTGCCGATGTTGCCTTTGGGCGTAGAGAGGTAACCCGAACACGTAGAGTTAGTGAAACTTTAAGTAGACTACGTAGGTGCTCAGATCCGCGAGGAGAAAACTTAATCTAATAAAAAAACGACAAATTACCGACGATAGATACAGCGCCGCGCTCACCGCTCTGCGTGTTGCTAGGTCGCACTACCGAGCGGCGGTTGAAAGGTCCAAACGTAATTTACTTCAATCTGTTGTAGCTCGGTTTGAAAAAGAAGGCCCATGGGCACCTATTTATCAGGAATATAAAGCAAATAAAAAAATTGAGTTAGCGTATTTCTCTAACATCCAGTCGGGAACTACGCATTCGCTGAGCATCAGCGAGACTGCAAACACAATCCTGAACACCTTGTTACCCGACGACGACACAACAAACGATAATGACCTGCATAAATTGATAAGGGAATGCGCTAATACATTACCAAATACTTCACACTCCGCGTTACCAACAATTACAGATTTTTTGAACATTGTAAAAACACTACCTAGGAACAAAGCCGCGGGAGAAGACAAAATTTCAAACACAATGATAAAAGCCGCCGTTAAAACTTCGGGACATCAAATATTACACGTATATATATCAACGATGCATAGCGGAGGGCGTCTTCCCGGCGTTGTGGCGTCGAGCGTTAGCTAAACTCATACCTAAAGCCGGAGACAAACCACCTAACGACCCAAAGGCTTATAGATTAATATCTCTTCTATCAGCGCTAGGCAAGCTGCTCGAAAGACTCGTAGTACCGTTACTGGTTCCGGGCGGAGTCTCCTTCCATGAACAGCAGTTTGGCTTCACTGAAGGTAAATCGACGATCGACGCGGCAATCTCGGTGAGACGTCAAGTAGAACAAAGTTTTAGGTATTTTTCTCGATATCGCAGGCGCGTTCGACAATTTATGGTGGCCAATATTGTTAATCAAATTAAAAAACCGGGGCTGTTACAAAAATATATATTCACTTTTAATTTCGTACTTTGAACATGGGTCTACTAAAATAAAATTCGGAAGCAACTATTGTCAAAAAGCGCTTACACGTGGATGTCCGCAGGGTTCAGTCATCTCGCCTTATATGTGGAATATAGGGTTTGATGACTTCCTGGAGACACCGTTACCACCTGGGTGTTCTCTGACCGGATACGCAGATGATGGGTTGCTCTTAATACAAGGTAACACGCGCCGTCAACTAGAATCAGCAGCCGATATAAGTTTAAAGAGAATCGCGGACTGGGGAGAACGTAATAAAATCAATTTCGCGCCAACAAAGACCTTTCAACTCATACTTAAGGGAAACCTTAGGTCCCGCCCTCAGTCAAATTTAAAAATATTAGAATTAGTTCTCGGAACACTGTACGCTATTTAGGACTTATATTAGAAAAAAATTTTAGCTTCCTCGAACATATTTAACAAATCGGTGAAAAAGCAAAAACAAATTTCATGGCAATATCTAATATATCGCTCCCGACGTGGGGGATAAAATTTCGTAATCTTAAATTAATTTATGTCGCAACTTACTTAGGGACCATTACCTACGGCGCCGCGGCTTGGGCTGATAGAACCTTTATTTGGGAGGCTCGGCGTAAACTCCTTCAGAGTCAACGGTTTGCACTTATTTTCCTCTGTAAGGCTTATAGAACCGTCAGCACAGACGCCTTACCAGTACTGGCTGGGGGGCTACCCGTTGACCTTGAAATACAACGTAGAGCATCTCTGTTCTACAGCTCCAAAGAAATCACTAAACCAGACTTCGTTCAACAAAGAAACACGCGTAACATTAAAGAACTTTTCAAAGCTCCTAAATTAGTTCAAAATAACATTATTTCGGAATGGCAAAAACGATGGGACTCTACGACCAAGGGTAGACATCTGTATCAGTTTTTTCCTTCAGTAGTAGATAGATTACAAAAAACTTGGATAGAAATAGATCATTTTGTAGCCCAATTTTTAACTGGACATGGAAATTTCAAACAAAAACTTCACTCAATGACATTAGTTCCTTCGCCTTACTGCGAATGTTCTAATATTAACAATAACGTTGATCAAACAGCTCACCATATCCTCTGGGAATGTGAGCTTTGGACTGAAGAGCGTAATTTAATGTTAAATGGACTGATAGACTTATCTGGGCCCGTATATTATCCGGACCTTGTCAAAAACTTGAGGAACTACCGCGCTTTTAGACGATTTACTGAACAGTATTATTAGAAAAATAATAAATAGCTGATAGGGCCTTAGCAGTAGGTTAGAACGTCAGCCCCGCTAGGCTTTTAGTCCTCCGCATTCACCCGTGGTGCTCTCCCGAAAGGCAACTTGTGCCTCGATTGTAATAATGCTGTCTCCCACTATTTAGGTTAGGGAAGTCAAAAAAAAAATCATATGTATGCATTGCAATGCAGCGCATATATGTATTTTTTCTTCTTATTTCTATACCGTCTTTAGTTTAATAACTGTGGGATCCAAGACAGAAGGCTAGGCCCCCCCGGGATCTAGCCCAGTCGTCACTGATTGAGCCCTTGTCTATTCTGGATGCCGCTGTAGATCCTGGCTCTAACAGGAATCACAGTGGTGGGAAAGTGGGTGGGAATATCCCGGATGAGGCAGGAAGGTGGTAAAACACTTGTTCTCTGAGCATTAAAAACAGGCAGTATGACCGACACCTTTTACCGCCATCCAAGCCGCCGCGCCGCCATCTTGGATTCTAAAATCAAGGATTTAATTCGTCAAAAATTTCTTCGGTGTTTATAATGAGATCGTTTGGCCTGTTCCAGGGGCGGCATCCTTGGGCGGCTGTCAGACTCCCCGCCAATAAACTCTGCAGTAAAATCCTCGAACAACGGGTTCGGATACTACAACTGAATTTGTTTATTGCCCTAGTTTCCTACCTTGGGGTTATGGTCTTGCGAACGTCATGGCTTTGGGAATCTAATTCATCCTTTTGATTACATTTCTTTTATTTTTTTATACATACATAAGATACAGGATAGATAACCTGACGTACCTCCCATGTCAAAACCTTTTGTCTTAATTATCAACAAAAGAGGTAACGTGGAAGAAATCGCTTTCAACTATCTATTCTATACTATTGTCTTATCAGTGTCCATTTACGTAATATATACACTGAAGTGTTAATTCATTCTGTCTGGTGACATTGATAGGCCTCCTCCTTCACGCGTTTAACCCATTATCCACATGATCCTAGTAAAACCTAGATATTCAGTAAACCCAGCACAAATATGACTGCAAAAGTTTCCTGGCACGTTAGCAAACTTCTTGGAGCGACCTTGGGTTGCTAAGAATTTGTGACCTGATGTCATAAAAACTAAAGTTTGGATTTAGGTAGGCGGAATGTTTGTCCTTTCACATACAGATCAAACAAACTGACTAATCGGATTTTTACGTATTTTTGGAGTATTGTTACTAAATAATGGAATATGGCATGGACTCTCATATTTTTTTCTCGTTTCTGCAAGATTTTGGTGATCATAAATTTAAGCCAAAGCGATGACCATGAAATGTAATAATGGCGCATACTCCTCCGACACCCGTCTCCGTTGATTTGTTGGCTGCTGTAACTTCACGGACACAGCGCAATTGGATTCGTTGAAGTCTGCTGTCGCAAACTAGGTTTGTTCCGCCTTACGAATCCTAAGTGCTTTATTATTAACTACATAACTTTACTTTTATCTATGAAAGGTTCCCGGTAGATGGACCAACAGCGATGGCAATAACAGCAGTAGCAATTGTAGCATTTAATAGGTAGATAATTAGTGTCAAAAATATTGTTTATCCTTAGAAAAACTGTAAATGCAAAAGTTAAATCCCACATTTCAGATATAAATATTTCACAATATCTTCTGATACATACATTCTGATATTGGCAGAACTAGGAACGAAGAGTCATTTTAAATATTTGGAACAACAAACAATATAGAGGTATACACTAAATATTTTACATGGATGGTGTGTGTATAAATAGTAAATGTTCAGGGTATGTTTTAATATAATAAATAGACTTTTCGATAGAATTATACTTCTCATCTTTAATTTCGGTGGTGGATCAATGTTTACCCTAACAATGTTTCATTACATTCTCGACAGATTGCATATAATGCCGACTCTACACTTATGGCGAGACCGCCAGCAACAACTGCGAATCCTGCACGTCATGTGCCAGAACATTAGCAATCTCCATTCAAGTCCATTCCCTATAGAGCTAAACGGTAAATACGACTGTCCACGAGTGCAGAAGGCTGTATTTTTCGCGCCGTGTATCCGACCGCGATCAGCAGGCGAGTGTGAATCCCGCTTTAAATAACCCATTTTTACAACAACAAAAAACACAGCTGTGGTGTCACGAAATAGACCACGTGGTCAATTATTCACTAAATTAAACCGGGCGGTGACATAATTCGAAGTTGCCGGGAATACAAGAGGCTCGTAGCAATAAAAATAATTGAGTTTGCATGTTGTTTTCCTCCTTCGTTCTTGGTGAAGTCCATCGGTCTTCTGCAACTGGCGGATTATTATTTTCCTACAAGCAAACGTAACACAATCGTGCAGTTAACAAAAGTTACTAAAGCAATAGAAGAAAATTAAATGGCGATCAGAAGTATCAAAACAAGTCCTAGTAATATTATACAACAATTACGAAAAAATATTTGACCTCTTCATACATTTTTTTTAGATATTTTCATGAGATCCGCTCTTAACGGTTAGAGGTACATGTAAATAATGTTGTGGTAGCCTGTAATTAAGGGAACAGTTTATTTTGTTTTTGTTTTATTGTATCAACTATGTATAAGTGTATTTCTTGTTGGCTGCCCTGAATAAATTAAATAAATAAATAAAAAGTTTGTATGGGGAGGTAGATCTTTTCTTTCTGAGTGAATGACACCTTCTTAAATGGACATGGGCAGTAGAGTTTACAGAAACAGTAGACTTCGTCTTAAAATGGTATATCCGGATCCGCATAGCTTGTATACTGCGTGTAAAAGGATCCCGAGCACTGTTCTTAGAAACTCGCACTGGCTCATCAATAAAATAAAAAAAATTAAAATGGCGACAATGCGGGGAAAATATTTTTTTTTTCATCTCCATTTAAAATAGTTGACATTTTGTATGGGGATTGAAAAAATTCTTTTCATTTCCCCATGTTTTCTCCATATTGACGAGCCCAACAACGTTTCTAAGACTATTGCTCGGGGTAAGTATATATTTAAATGAAAAATGCATATGTAAGTAAATATATCTCGTTGTCTGATTTCCATAACACAAGTGCTTTAGCTACTTAACATGGGATGAAGGCAATGTGTATGTTGTTGTAAAATATTCATCTATTTATTATTTATTTATATACTTTTTTATGTTTGTTCGCGGAAAACTTCTTTGTTTATGAACGGATATTGATGATTATTTTTTGTTAGAATAAAGATAAGGATGTCAGGGTTTCTAATGACAGACCAGATAAAGCGAAGAGACCGTTAAGAAATCAATTAAGTGACCGGTGCTGGTTAAAATCGATCTGTAAAATCGTTTTTCTTTGAAATCATACTTGTCAACTTAAATTAAATACTTATATATGTACCCTTGGAAAATAAACATATTTACTTTATCATATCAGCCCAATGACATCCACTGCTAGACACACGCCTCCCCCAACGCGTGACAACGATCGGTCTCGGGCTTTTCGTTGTTTACTTATCAACTGAATCCTTAAAACGTTGCCTTAGGCTTTCTTAACGTGTCTAAAGTATACAGCTGTGTCTGTTGAAACAGAATTAATTGTGATTACCACGTAGCAAGAGGCGTCGCCATTCAAGTTCACGGCACAATAGCCAATTAGGTACAGCGAGCGAACACCGATGCCATTCAACGAAATGAGAAAATTGTTTAGCTTTCAAAACAGTATAATAATATGTAGATTTTATTTCACTTAGTTATCTTTAGTATTGTAGTGAAACTTATCTAGCAGATTTTATTTTCTTCAATACTTTTTACTTACCTAAGTTTTATAGGTTCGTTTACCTTAGTCGGATTTCTTGAAGTTGATTTTGTTTTACGAAATTATTCCTTTTTTCATAACCGACTTCAAAAAAGGGGGAGGTTCTCTATTCGTCGGTCATTCATTTATATTTCTTACCCCAAAACTTTTGAGTTGGTGAGCCGATTTGATTTATTTTCTTAATCATAATCATAATCATTTATTGCGTTCATGCGTTACAAATCTTAAAAATTCTGAAGTATCAACATGAAACCCTGTAAGGGCACAGCAATATATACCTAGTTACATTTAGTAGAAATTAATAACAATTTATTCTAAAACAAATTATCACATGTTTATAAAACTTTGTCTTTGAAAGCTGATGTCTCTCATTTGAATTTGGTTCAGTTCCGTCAAATGTTTATGGTGGAAGTGGGTTTTTAAAGTTATTTGTCATTGAAGAGCTTCATCCCTACTAATTTTTATTTAATTAAATTTAATTGTTTATAATTAAAACAATAGACGCCCCGCAATGTCATTCGCGTAGTTTCAGTATGTCCTACAAACTATAACTCCCCTTAACTATAATCCCCTTCCGTCCGAGATCGTATCGAAGATAGACGTGTTACAATTTTTCTCATAAATTACTCGTAATCACACAAGGAAAACACGTCCATATAGCGCTTAAAATTAAAACATCATTAAAGACTAAAATTGTATCAAGAGGAATAATCCGTAAAACAAATCGACTACTAAAATTACTAGTGCGTCTCGCTCGCACCGGGGGTCTCCTGCTCACACTGAGGAGTAAAAGAGCTGGATGAATAATTGCCCTCGCGCTCACACAAAATAAA
>SJJU01018617.1:0-14742 GCA_012932125.1 Conopomorpha cramerella
GACTCGAACCCGGGACCTCCCGGTTACAAGTCAAGTGTCCGACCAACTGGACCACAGACGCTCCAAATAATTTTTAATAAATTCTTCTAATGAAACCTAAAGCTTGAAAAAATATTACAAACGACGAATCTGTCGTCACGTTGTAAGTATATCATTTATTTTGAGTCGTTTAATATAATCGCTGGTTATCATACTTCACCTATCCGCAGGCGGCCTCCTTGCTCGTAGCCGAAATGCCTCTGCACATTCACTAATAGCCGGGCGGTTGTCTGTCAGTCTGTACAAGCTGGCGGGAGTGTGGTGCTATTCGCGCCTACGAAATATCAGTTTGAACGCCAATACGCAAGCGCGCGGCCGTTTTACGCGCGCCACTTTCAAATTTCGAAACAATATTCTTTTTTTTTTTCTTTAGTAGTAATCGTCAAGTGTGTTCTTTTCAAAAAATCTTACCGGCCAGTGTTCTGTTTGTGACTGCAATAACTGTGAACTGTGTGAAGCGAAGAGTTGTTTTGTTTTCGTTAACAATATTCCCATTGATATTGGTTGGATTTTCATTATTGACAAATGCATTCGATCGGATGTGAGTAGTTTTTTTTTGGAGAGATTTTTTTTTTTCGATTTAATACAACTTATTTTTTTCGAGTGTAAGATTGGATGTCCGTTGTACACAACACAGCGCCGCGCTTTTGTAATTGTGCGCCGTATTAGCGCGGTTATCAATTACATCAGTTTCACAAGCGCAATGTCGTAATATTACAGCCGTTTATTCAATACACATACGTACAATGAGCGCTGCACTGCACCTTAATGCAGCGTATTCTAATTTACTTTTTTTAATCACGCCGAAAAGACACTGGCCGGTTTCGAAAAAAAAAACGTGAAAAAAGAAAAACATTCAAACCTCTTCGAGTGTCACAGACAAAACAATTTTGATACTTTAACTATAACTTTATTTTTTTCATAACCAGCCAGTGTCACTTCGTTTTTTTTTAATTTTAATTTAAAAAAAGAACAGCTAAAAATCAACTCCCGTATAATAATAGCCCGTATATTGGTATCTATCACGAAACATGCAGCCACCAAGGTCCCCAGTTGCATGGAGATCTCGTAATGCACACTGTGCGAAAAAGACAACAACACCGGTCGACCTTGTGTGCAAGAGAGACCGAAGTTAGGAAACTTTTGGAAATACAGCTGTGTTTTTCCCCCCTGAATGAAGGGCGTTTTTTTTTTCTTCGTACAAATAGAAAACTTCATAAGGACCTTGATTTACAATTTGTCGCTATAGAAATTTCACGATTTATCACAAGTTAATTTGTATGGAAAATTGCGTAAGACAACTTACTGGTATGAATTATTGATACCAATTGCAGAATAGTTTTCACTTTCGTTGCATACAGCAAGGTGTGTAGGTTCGAATATTGAGTTCTGCGTGTTTTAGTCATGTTACATAAACTTAGTTTAACTATTTACTTAATATGTAGGGCAGGCTGTACATAAATTAACAACCTGCGTAAACAACCTTACATTATGATTACGTTTTAGTAACTTTAATGTAAAACATATTTTGGTGATCTCTTTTAGTGAAACGTTAGTCATTATTTAAGAAGAATGGAAGGACTTTCACTGTCAACAGTAGAAACTGAATAAATAGAGTAATAAAAAGCACAAAATTTATAAAAGTTCTTATGTACTGAGGATGTACTGAAAATCTTTGATCGTGTGATGGTCAAAATTTAACAAAGATTTTGAGAAGATCAATCTTTTAATGTCTTTTGTAGCGTAAATTGGGACTGAAATTGACAAATTCTAAGATACAGCATGAAGGTCTTCAAGTCACGAGTTCATAGGTATCTAATGAACAAGTGTGCTCCATCGTAGACCACATCGCTGCTGAACATCAGGCAGGATGGTAGTCAAACGCTTGTTCATTGTGTTTAAACAAAAGTCAAAATTCTTTATTTCATCGTTATAAGTGCTGTAACATACAGATATACAGTAGCATAACACAAAGCTTGCTGAACGTCATTTATGACTTTAAAAACAAAAGCAATCGTCCCCGGTTCGAATTAATCTCTTTTACTGGCCAGAAGAACCGGGAAGAAACTGGCAAACAATAAAAAAGATACATAATGAGTCCAAATAATTCCTACACCCTCTCGAATATTAACAATAACCTTTTACATCAGTTATTGATAAAACTAAGGCCTACGATAATTATCTATTATCGTGATGAATATAATTTGAACGCGAGATAAAAATCTTTATTATATGGATGCAATTTTATATATATTCTTACGCAGATACATAGTAATGTACATACATAACTTAACCATCTTGTGCGTGTCAGAAGGACAACTCGATAACTTATACAATGAGCTATGTAATTTCCTAATTAACGTTTTAAGCAAAATATTCCTTTGTCTTGAGATGTATCTTTTTTCGTCAATACCTACATTTCATATATATCAGTGGCGTGCACTGGCTTTTACGACAAGGTAGGCAGTAATCCCCAAGGATTGACACCTATGTATAGGTAACTTGTCTTTACGAAATATAGGTACCTACATATCTACTCAGCCACAAAACACAGGGCCTTCGTTAGCCTATGTCGTGAGTACAACAAAAAAAGACCTAGCAATAACTTTATTATTAGGTCGGGTAACCAAAATACTAAGGTAGGCATATATACATATACATACCCGATCAATGGTCTTAGAAACGTTTTTGGGCTCGTTAAAATGGACAACATTTTTATTTGTTTTACAACATAGTAAAAGTTGTTAATTTGAACGAGCTCAATAACGTTTCTAAGATCATGGCTTGAGGTCCATTTATACGCAATGTTAAACAGTGCATTCGTATTTAGAATATAATATATGACAGCTTGATATTTTGTACTTCTATCCTTCTCTGGTGTCTTACTAAAAGAGTGAGATAGAGCTACAAGATTACATACTGTCAAGTATTCTTAAACTGAATGAAACCTACGTCCATAACCACAAAGAGGAGGAAAGATTAAACTTTGAATACATGAAGGAAAGGAAACTTACAAGTAATTCTTCTGACAGGTAGGGCTTAGATAGACAGATAGTAAGGGTATCGGTGATAAGTGTGCATTTAGCCCCAATGATCCCTTTTCCCCTCAGCCTCCCCTAACAAAGCGCTCCAAGAAAGACATTACAAGACATATCAGGCACTGCGATTGGTTGAAACAAGCTAAGTCATACGATATGTGACATAGCAGCCAATCACAGCGCGTATTTGTTATATGTCGTGTCTTCCTTGACGCCATTGCTAGGGCTGCAGGTTGTCACTCATTTGAAATCCCATCATTTGTTTTACGTACCCAGTTCAAAATGGGGCATGCATTACCTTCTGGCCATAATCTCAAGGTCTTACAACTTCACAGTCATCATGACTCCAAGGCCAGTCTTAGGCACTACATCCAGGGGAGGTGGAGTCTGTGTTTCCTGCGCAGTACAGTCTGAAGGTCTTCAAGTCACTGGGGCGAATAGGTACCTAATGAACAAGTGTGCTAGATGTAGCACACTTGTAAATGGCTCAAGTGTACGATGGTACACCACAACGCTGCTTAACATCAGCCGGGATGGTGGTCAAACGCTTGTTCATAGTGATTAAAAAAGAGTTGGAACTCTGGATGATACCTACAGCTAGCGATAAGGTGGCCATTTGTAGCTTGTTAAATTCCCTTACGTAGTGTCTTTTGTTTCTATCTACCGTAATTATTTAAGATTTGGCTTGTCTGTGTTAGTAGAAGTAAAGTGGGAAGTATGTTTTCTTCTTTACGTTTCATTACGTTTAGGAGATTGTCTAGGATGGGCTCGGGATGCTGATTACTGGGTTGCGAAGAGCTGACCACTTACTACAAATAGGTATCCTTACAATTTTTCCACCTAAACCTCAGTAATGCATAGGAATTGTACTGGTTCTGTCCAAAAGGCTTGAATTTTCAAAGGCAGACAAGATATTCCTTGAAAAATACCTTAAAAATAAAACCTACTCCTTGTTAAACCTACCTACTTAAGTCATTTTTGTAAGGATTTACCACCTGCCAGGATCTCAATGGTCATATGTATGAAATCTAGGCACTTCTGCCTAAGTGTTAGGTTAACAGCAGTAAAGTAACTCATATAAAAAAAATACCTCAGCAAACTTGTTAAACTGGCTGCATATACTTAAGAAAAAAAAAAGTTTTACAAAAACATTCGGTTTTTTTTTCCGACTGTCCTTTTCGACATCCGGGTTTTTACTTTTAGCGTATCTCTTATAATGGGTAATAATAATTATGGCATCGATCAAGCTCTCGCGCCCACTTTCACGTAAGATTTTTGGCAGTCACTTTCACTTCGGCGGCGAACGCAAGTATCAAGATCTCGCGGGTACTTTCTTTGGCTGGCTGGTAGCGGCAGCGGGTTGTCAGTTTTTGAAAGTTTTCGATTTTTTTTTCTTTTGTTAGCCACTATGGCTGAATGGCTCGGTTTTCAAGGTCTATCAATCAATTCGCAGATTGACAATTTTTGTTGATGTTATTATCAATAGTACGGTAATTATGTTGGTTTTTCTAATTGGCTGTGTCGTTTTATGTATTTTTAATATTTCGGTTGATTACACAGCTTGAGATTTTTGTGTTAAAATAGTAAGTACAGTCACAGAACTTAGTTTTAAACTCATATGAATGTCATTAGACATGAAGGTTCATTGTTCACTTGTCACAGTATAAGAACTCTACCTTATTGATGTTTTAGTGACACGGGAAGTGTCGACAACTGATAGAGCACTTTCTTACTCCTAATCTTACTTTTTAAAAAAAAAAACAGCTGAAAAATAAAAAGAAAAATATTCAAATACTCAGAGAAAAACTTTTCCTAAAATAAATAAACACTGTAACGCTTAGAACCTTATGCTAAAACCTCATTTTCCACTAAAAAAAAACGCTTCATCTTTTCAATCAGCACCTAACTACCAGGTTATTTTGACTCAACCAAAAATGTCTTATGTGTGTACGTGTGACTTTAACGTGTGTGTGTGTGTGTGTGTGTGTGTTGGTGTACGCTTGTGTGTGTGTGCGCTTCGAAATTTAAAATCGACTGCGTAGAAATACGTTTTATATTTACTTTTGTACTATTGCTATGATTTTCATTGGCTGGAAACTTCAGAATCGGTCACAGGACGGACCCCAAATAGGGTACCCTGTGCTATGGGGTCCCAGAGACTCCTAAACTTACATTGAATTAGATATCACACACATATGCATACAACAAACGCCTCGGCTCATCACTAAAGCATTGTGTCCGTGACGGGAATCGAACCCGCGACCGTTGTCCTAGAGACACCTACCCTGACCACTAGTCCATGCATTTCATACATACACAAGTCATTTTCCGAGAGGGACAGTCAGAGAGGCCTTCCCCCAATTATTTCCATGTTAATTTGGAGGGATATGGAGAACCGCCACGCTTGGCAGGCGGGTTGTGATCGCAGTGGTGTTGTGGTTTAACTCACAGAGAGCGCTGCTGCCCGTTCTCTGGAGAGCTCCCTTCGTCGCCTCGCACAGACCTCCATGACGGGAAAAGTTGGGCTACATACATACATACACTTCACGCCTGTCTCCCAGAAGGGTAGGCAGAGACTACAGACAGGTCCTGACATACCCCTTTCGCTTCATCTACATTCGTACATCTTTTCATACATGACCTCCGGTTTCGAGTACATTTCAAAAGTTGGGCTACTACAGTACTAAATCAGTCAGCATAGTCCAGTCAGCTCGCGACCACGACACATGTAACTGTGTCGAAACGTCGAGCAAACAACGAAGGTAAGCTGAATGCTTGTCTTTGGTTAATCTTCGCGCTATAATACCCGTTTTAAACATTTAATATCATGTCAGTGCGCGTTTCCTTAAAAAATGATAGTACTAAATCAATCTTCTATCTTAAAAACAAATTTCACCAAAGATTGATCAATAAGTATTCAAACCGACATCGCCTACGCAGTCGGCAACGTATTAAAATGAAAGTGCACACGAAAATGACACTTACACCTTTCTATTTGGACTGTGAATTGTTTGCATGCAACGCTCGCTAGCCGCCGGAACAGCGTATTACGAAATGTTACGTAGAAAAGTCGTCGTCACTGTATGTAGGTACGGACAGTATACAAATTCTTTAATAGGTTTGTCTAATTTATCGATAGTTTTGTTATCGATTGTTTTGTTATCGATAGTTTTCTTATCGACAATTTTGTTATAAAACATTGCTAGGTTTTCCGAATTATGGACAGTTTTGTTATAAAACATTGTTAGGTTTGCTTATTTATCGACAGTTTTCTTATAGATAGTTTTTTTTTATAAAACATTTCTAGGTTTGCCTAATTATACACAGTTTTGTTATCGATAGTTTTCGTATAAAACATTAGCTTAGTTATCGATAGTTTTGCTATCGATAGTTTGGAGTGAATTGTTTTTTTTTTCAAATTACTAATTAATTAATAGATTTTTATGGCACATTAAAGAAATGCATTTATATCTGCACTAAGCTTCGAAATCGTGTGTAACAAGTGTGCTCCATCACAGACAACATCGCTGCTTAACATCAGGCAGGATGGTGATCAAACGCTTGTTCATAGTGATAAAAAAAAATCGACTTTCATCACGATGTTGTCCTTCACCGTACGAGCGTTGCGTTGCGTACATAGGCTCTGAAAAAGAGTACCATTGGAATCCCAAAGAGTCCAGGAAAATGTTAACTAGATATCTATCAACATATGAAAAAATAGAGTAGATCGTCTGTGGTCCAGTTGGTCGGATCCTTAACTTGTGACCGGGAGGTCCTGGGTTCGAGTCCGGCTACTGGACGTGTACCAATGGGACTCTTTTTCAGAGCCTATGCTTTACGCAACGCAGAGCGCGTGTGAGCGTGAATGACAACATTCGTGTTGAAAACGCCGCCACACCACAAGGTGTGTGAACCCTATAACGGCGATGGACTCACCCCCTGTCACGTTAGGTTAAATACGCTTGGTGAACCGTGGGTATTTGCTTTAGCAAGTGCCTCTGCCTAACCCTCTTTGGGATTAAAGGCGTGAAGTGTATTTTTTTGTATGAAAAAATGTGACTATATCAATAATAGTTTAAATTATATCTCTAAGATAGCGTCCTTTTCATTACGCTTTGTATGAGAAGTTTTTAAAAAAAATACCAATCAGTCAAAGATGGTTAAAAAAGAAAAGAGATGCAACTACTTTATTCTATGATCGTTTGTCTTCCCACTCGCTCTTTTCTTGATTTCTTTTTTTTTAAAGAAACCTTCTCATTACAATTATCTTAGTACTTCTATTATTCTTGTATTGAAAGCTTCTTTTCTATTATAATACTTTAGTTTAAATTAAATTTCACATTCAAATAATCTTTTTATAAGTCTTAAAAAAGGAGCTATCTCAGTTATATACTACTTACGAATATTATAAAAGCGAAAGTTTGTTTGAATTATGCTTGTTATTTTTTCACGTGAAATCTACTGAACGGATTCTAATGAACGATTATCACTGCATAGTATAAAACAAAGTCAAAACGTGCAACTTGTTCCCCCGTTGGACTGTTTTTAATGTGTTTTTATTGTTTTAAAGCCAATAATGTGTAATAATACACCTCACGCCATTTAAAGTGTATTTAACCCAACGTTACAGACCTGGGGATGAGCCCATCGCCGTTATAGGGTTCACACACCTTGTGGTGTGTAGGTTTCCTCACGATGTTGTCCTTCACCGTACGAGCGTTGCGTTGCGTACATAGTCTCTGAAAAAGAGTCCCAGAGACTCGAACCCGCGACCTCCCGATAGGTAATGTAATAGGAGCTCGAATATTGTCAATAAAATTGAAACTATATTGTTACAGGCAAGTGTTTGTCTTGTCAGAAAAACAGCTTCATCATCGGCCCATTCTTGTCTACTGCTGGACATAGGCCTCTCCAATTGCAGCACGCCACTGTAATCTGTTTTCGGCTTCTCGCATCAAAAAACAGCTTGATTTTAAATAAAAAAAATCCACTTCAAACAGCATCTACCTACTACTAGTAGGTATACTCCTACTTCTACCAGTTCCCCTCGATTTATCTGGTTTGCCATCATCAAAACCTTGATTTCCTTAACTTGGGACCACCTTTGACATCATTTCTTACCAACGAAAAAATAATCATCGAAAATAGCTTCTTAAACAACGAAGTTATCCGCGAACCAATATAAAGAAGCATATACAGGCTGACTCCGGGGTCATTATCATCATCATCATCAGCCCATACCTGTCCACTGCTGGACATAGACCTCTCCAATTGCACGCCACTGTGATCTGTTTTCGGCTTCTCCGGGGTCATGATCCGTGCCAACTATTTCTAACTCAGAAAATTATAGCGTTTTTGTAACTGAGATATTTAAATGTATGTTTCTTATCCAACATTTTCAGAAAAATGTATGGTACTTCCTATGGCAAAACAAAAGTTTGCCGGGACAGCTAGTAAATAAATAAAAACAACAACAAAAAAACATTCGACTTAGAAACCTTCTTAGTTTTTTTTTTGTAGGCATTTAAAAAACAAAGTCTTTTGTATGGACGCATCAAAGACATGGAGAATAATGGATGTGGTGCATCACTGTACTATAAACTGTAGACCAACGTTATACAGCGAGCGGTCTCTATGTAGAAGTACACAGAAAAATAGTGGCCAAGTAGGAACACCTAGGCGGCGAAGCGGGATCGATTCCACGCAGGCGCACTGCTCTCTGTCCGCTTCCTACCACGTCCCGCCCCGCTTCAGTAATGATGTGAGCCCACCCCCTCCCCCGCCATGCTGCAACTGCACTCCAGTGCATGGGAGAACACCGACTAAAAGAGCGACTCGCGAACGAAAAAAAAAAAAAGGGAAAAAAACTACGGCGCAATAATACAAAAACCGCGTATAATAAAACACAAAAAATATAATACAAAAACCGTAATCTCCCGCGTGGATAAATTAACCTGTGTCACCACAAACGGATGAAAAGTGGAAATTCTTGCGCGCTGTCTGAAAAGCGTATTTGTATAAATTTTCTGAGGGAAAAGTACCTATATGCATAGATATGCTCGCGCACGGGCGTGTTGAGGGCACAGGAGCGGGGAGTGACGTCGCACTGAATTGAAGATACAAAAAAAATACAAAACAAAAAATTACAAAAAACAAAAAAAACACAAAATTTTCACTCGGTGAACTGGCCGAAGGGACAAACAGATGCGCCAACGAACTATGAAGAGGAGAAAAAGGCGGGATCGTGTATCAAGATTATACTCAAGTGCTACCATACAAATTCATCCAAATATTGTAACAAATTATTATACATACCTTAATAAATACATATGCACCACCACGACAATATAATTAATAATTTAAAATTCCGGAGAAGCATTTAAATTTATTCACTTATATACGCAATATATAATCACTGATTAGTTTCTAAAAAATAAGTACTTACCTACGTTACTGTAATCACGTTTTTTAAAATATAAAACTGAATAAATAAAACACACAAAAAAAAATATTCAACCGAAAAAAAAATTTATAATAAATTCAACCCAAGCAAATAAAACCCAAAACCTTACGAACGAAATTACTAGACTGAAATTTGAATTCCGATTAAACTTAGCTGTAATAATAATGATATAATTATTAATTTAAAAAAAGCATAATAATAACAGTAAATTATTAAAATATAATATATAAAAAAATAGTGTATTTACATTAGTTGACCATTTGAGAAAGTTTATATTCATAGCTTATAAATTATTACCAAAATCGCAATACTAGTTTTAAAATACAAAAAAAAAATACAAAATACAAAATTATAACCGGGGATCAGTGCATTGTAGACAAGATTTGTACTACGGACATTCAGTCTTTGATTACTTGACATTTTTATATATAACATACAATATATATAATATTGAGAATACATTATGTACCTATAGTGGAAACCAAACATGGATGACTCGAAGTATAAAAGTGTGTGATAAAAAAAAACGCCAGCAAAAAAAAAAGTGCTCGTGTGAAATCTTAAAAAGCAGTTTTCATAGTAAACAATAGTTTTGTTCGGGACTGAAAATGCTGAACATGTTCGAAATGTGGAACAGTGTAACCACGAAACTGGAGGCTCAAACGAACTTACAGCAAAGTCCACAGGCTCATACATCAGGTGGGAGCATTAAAGGTAATTTTAATTAATAATAATAAAAATAGGTGGAAAAACAAATACACATTTTGGGGCGACACGTTTTTTTTTTGGCATGCGGGTAGCACTGATAAGCACAATTTATGTTCTTGCACAATGTTTCTCTTTGTTTTATTTATGATAAAACATATATATACACGTTATAAACACATTTGCACAACTATGTATAGGTATTTGTGATTTAAAATACACGAATCAATTATATTAAAAGTTTAAAACGGGTATTACAGCGCGTAGATTAACCAAAGATAAGCATTATATATGTGTGTGTCTGATGATCCGATTTTAATGCGGTTTTATTTGTTTGAAAGCTGATTTGATCGAGCGTATTCTTAGCTATATTTGATCGATAACTATTCACCCACTCAGAAGTTATGGGGGTTGAAATTGGGGATGAAAAATTTTACTTGAGTAAATATGTCCAAGTGGGGTATCAAATGAAAGAGCACGACATGTATATTTAGAATCTGTTTATTAAATGAAAATTGGATTATTTGTTAAAACACGAACATTTAAAGTCAGGGTTTTTTTTAATATTTTCAATTTAATAGTTATCACACATGACTTATTTATTAATTTAAAAAAAACAATAAAACTTACAGTATAAAATAACACTATTAAATAAAACCAACATCCCTTGCGTAGTTGTTAAAGATTCAAGCATATATAAGGACAGACAGCTGGAGACTTTGTTTTATACTATGTACTAGTTGACCCGCCCAACATTGTTTTGACAATATACACACATCAAAGACCAAATCCCCTAGCAAAGCGTCCCAAGAAAGACATGACAAGACATATCAGGCACTGCGATTGGTTGAAACAAGCTAAGTCGCACGATGTGTGACATAGCAGCCAATCACAGCGCGTATTTGCTCTATGTCTTGTCTTTCTTGACGCGCTTTCTAGGGATGCAACCCATTGTTCTTCTGCGAGCAGAATATTTTTGTTAAAATTAAAAAAATAAGATGATCTTTACTTACGCAACACGAATGTATACATATTAAAAAAAAGCAGTTGTCTTATGAATTAAATATAATTTAGAAAGCAGTTCTTGCCATTCATAATACCCATATAAATATCTCTCGTTATACATATTGCGTAACGTATTATTGTATGCACTTATCTCGGAGTCAGGTTGGTATGTCTGCATTTTAATTTGTGTTTTGAATTTATTAAATTAAAATTTTGGTGTGCATAAGGCACTTAGTCTTCTAGCATCGGCTTACGTTTCCATTTGGTCGTAGTTCTTTGGGGGTCCAGTCCCACTCTCTCCCAGAGGGGTAGGCAGAGACTACAGGTCTCCAATAATTTATCACGGCCCTGACATGCCCTATTCGCTTCATCTGCATATATACATAAATACATACAAGACTTCCGATCGCCAAATTAACATCTGGATTTAGGTTTATTCAGGCTATGAGCTAGCAACATAACTGAAGGCCTATATTACATTCTTAACCCCTTTCCTCATTATACTAAATGTGGCCGAAGGGTTTGCCCCCCTTTGGGGATTGCGTCACATAAGCCATATTGATAAACTTAAAATTAAAAAAAAAATGTCGGCATTTTCCGAAAGCTTAGATAACACTTCGCGTATTACATAAATGGAATTTTACGCTAGATGATTTTGATTAAAAATGAAAATTAACTTAATTAATTTAGTATGAAAGTGTATTTGCACATCTTATGGTTTAGAGATTCCATCACGACGGCTTTTCTTCGCCATATCAGCGTTATGTGGCGCTTCAGGGCTGTGAAAAACCAGAATGGAAGTTCAGATGTGGAATGCTTTGCCGGAGTCTGTGTTTCCAGAGCAGCAGACCTAACACGCGCTTCAAGAAGACATGACATAGAACAAATACGCGCTCTGATTGGCTGCTATGTCACGCTTTGTGCGACTCAGCTAGTTTCAACAAATCACAAGGCGTTATATGTCTTGTCACTTATTTCTTGGAACGCTGTGCTAGGGGGGCAGTACAGTCTGAAAGTCTTCAAATCACTGGCGTGAATAAGTAGAACCTAATGAACAAGTGTGCTCCATCGTAGACCACATCGCTCTGCTTAACATCAGCCAGGATGGTGGTCTTAGGCAGACATTAGACGATACGTTTTGATCTCAGTTTTACCACAGTCATGATTGTGATTGACGGATTTCCTATCGTCTAATATAGTGAATGATGTTTGAATTAGTACTAGTAGTCATTCAGACTGATGGAATTGAATGACGCTTGCATGAGCGTCTAATGTCTGCCAAACGCTTGTTCACTGTGTGTTATAGGGTGTTACGTCGTGGTATGCGAGTTTCTGCACAGTTTTTTTGACGTCAACTTTTATTAACTCGATACTACGGGCTGCATGCACGAAAAAGATGACGTCATTGTCCCGTTCCGCAAGCGAGTGTACTACTACTACTGCAATGTTTGACGTTGTCACGTCAAACTACCGTCCGTATACCGACTTTACAGACAACAATTTCTTTTTACAGTTTTATTGTCAGGTGTCAAACGAATTCTCAGCGAGCCGTACCACAGCTCTTAAACCTTTTAAGTATTTTACATACTTATTATTATTTAACGAGGGGGTCCGGTTCGACACAATAATGGATAACGCACGAAAGCCGATGCGAATTGGCTCTGCCACATAAACGACTGGTCAGTCCTGTTTCCATGTTAGTTTTTGTTTCCCAAATGAAATGAAAAAAAAAATTAAATATAAACAGGTTTCATTGCATAACGCGAGTATGAAAAGTAACTGTACAACTTTACTGGCCGTACCTATAAGTACTTGTGTGTATATATATATATTTATATAGAATTTCGTGTCACGTTATGTGTTTGTTGTCGTACTGCTCTGAAACTCTGAAAGCGATCGTCGGAGTTCTGTGATTTTTTTATATGTACACTCCACAATTGTCTCTCAGAGGAATAGATATAGATCTCAATTTGTCATGATCCTCGCATAACGTCGCTTTATATATATATATAGGAGAACGGCAAAACGTTATCCGTACCAGGTGGATTTGCCATTTACGCGAACCAAACGGTTTGCGTCCACTTTCATAGTGCAAACCGCCAGGATGTGGAACGACTTGCCGGAGTCTGTGTTTCCTGCGCAATACAGTCTGAAGGTTTTCAAGTCACTGGGGTGAATAGGTACCTTCTGAACAAGTGTGCGCCATCGTAGACCACATCGCTGCTTAACATCAGACAGGATGGTGATCAAACGCTTGTTAATAGTGATAAAAAAAAAATTGCATGCATGATGACTGCATGCAAGTCAAACGCGCTTACGTGTCAATGAAAAAAAGTACGACCAACATGGAATATACGCTGTCTTAACCTTAAGATGTAAATATCGCTTATAAAACAAAAATGAAAATTATTAAAAATATCTAAATAAATTTCAGCGACAAATCCAACCGTTAAAGTTAACGCGCGATTGGCCGAACAAAGTATAACTTTCGAAGCAATTATAAAGGTACAAAACCTATTTAACTGGTTTTCCTTCATATTTTCTGATCCGCTAGGCATATGGGCCAAATTCTTCGCGGTAACTCACTTAAGTCATTTACACCTGCTTTTAAAAGCGCTTATGTAACGAACTAGCTGAATTGATGTATGACAAAAGTTTATGTTTTTTTATTCGTGAAATATCTTGTTTTGTTTGATGCTTTTAATTACCTAAGTAGTGGTACGGCTGTCCACCGAGTAATTATTTTACTAGTATATATGTACTGCCAGTTAGTCCGGTCCATGAGTTGAAATAGAACACATGTCGAGTTATGCTGTTACGTTGTTTCTTGTACATACTTATACTACAAGAACGCCTCTCAGAGGGGTAGGTAGGTTATGAATCTCATTTCTTGTACAGATGTCTAGAAAAGTTATTTATCTATGGATTTAGAGATGGGCTCACCCCCTGTCACGTTGGGTTAAATACGCTTGGTGAACCGTGGGTACTTGCTTTAGCAAGTGCCTCTGCCTACCCCTCTTTGGGATTAAAGGCGTGAAGTGAGTATTTAGAGTACACTTCATGTGTAACTGACTGCTTAACATCAGGCAGGATGGTGGTCAAACACTTGTTCTCTCTTGATTAAAATCAATGCCACTTTTCGTTTTTATGCCATAACTCCGGTACGGGTGGACCGATTTCGCTAATTCTTTCTTTGTTGTGCTTATTAATGTCAGCAGAAGGTTCTTATGAAAGAAAATAATGACATCCACTGCTGGGCACAGGCCACCCTGGAGGTTATACTAATTTTATATTCATACTAGCAAACACGGCGAACTCCGTTTCGCCACCAGATGGCTTCGTTTCGTTTACCCGCTTTTCTGTTGAAAGTTTTCTTAATTTTTCTTTGCTATAAACCTTACGGAGCCTGAGACCTTTCCAACGAATGCAAAACCGTGGAAATCGGTTCGTGCGTTCTGGAGTTATAGCGTCAGGGAGGAAAACCCGACTTAT
>SJJU01018619.1:0-10307 GCA_012932125.1 Conopomorpha cramerella
TTCGCGTGAATTAGAAACAAATACAGGAACAGAACGCGCGAGACATACCGCGGGCCACACCGCAGGGCGCAGTTAGTAACAAATATACATTATTCGAATTAACCTCTATTGAAACTTTTTATACAGAGTTTAAAAGGACCCCGAGTAATGGTCAATTTCTTTGCGTTTCCCCGCATTGACGCCATAGTAAAAGTTGTTCATATTGACGAGCCCAACAACGTTTCTAAGACCATTCATTGCTCGCACTATACAGTTTCATAAAGTGTTTTTAAATTCTTCGAACGTGACAAGAACAATTAACCAGTGCAAACAATTTTCAGTTAAAATTCCTTTATTTACTTGTTTACAGAAGATAAAATATGATTCACAGTGCTCATACAGTAGAAACAATGTTACAGCTGAAATCCTTTGTAAATGTACATACATACAAATTGCAATCAAATTAATTCACCGCGAACAAAGACCGTGATGCCCTTGAACCTTTTATCGCTAAGGTGTTATTAATCAGACGGATTAGCACACCTTCGCAGTTGTGGCTAATGAAATCATTAGGTTGCTCTTATTATTTTGTTTCTTTATATGAGTCACGTCTATTTATACCGTGGTTTCACGGTGCGAAATTAATTCATCGAAAAATATAACGATGGTCCCTATTAAGAAAGTCGAATCTACAAACCAGAATATGATCAGGAGAGAAGAGATAGTTTTGGATATTAAAACTAAACTACTTGTGGTACATACTTCAAATTTACAATAGCTTATAATCTTTGGTATCTTTACTAATATACGTATAAGTTTATAGATCTCAATCGCCAATCTAACGGTGTAGAAAAGTACACTATTACATATTCCTAAAATTGCACTACCGACATTTTTAATTGGGACCATCGATAAATATGTCCTACTAGCGGCAATGTTCGAAGTCAATAATCTATCAACTATTATACTAGTCAATGTCAAATTATGGTAATATCATACGGGTAGAAAAACGGGGCTCTTACAATATCCACTTTGACTCCATTTTGATCGTGTACTATTATTCTGTCGAACCAAAACAACACTTCAAGACACCTACCGCGTAGTCTATAATAATCTGTACTAATGGAATAAGGAGGAAAGATTTGACTGTTTGTTTGTATATTAGTCTAATTACTAAACTCATTTGAGCCAACATTTTACCTTTCGGAAGCTACCATATCCTCTGCTGTAATAGGCTACATTACAACTATATACTTATTGGTTAAATTAAACCCAAAGTTCAACAAAATCTGGAAATACGCAGTAAAATGGCGGGTAAAATGGCAGGACGTCTATTATTAACATTATAAAGACGAAAGATTTATTTTTTTGTTTAAATTGAATAGGTTTGAAATCACTGGACCCTAAGCAACACTATTCTAGGTTGACACAATTATATGGCCAAAAAACATCACACCGCTGCAATGATGTGACCCAAGGAACAAACGAATAAATTAAAACACAGACGGAACCGCGCGACGTTTACTAGTGTGAAAAAAATAAATACATCAATAGAATTTACATAATAGTCATCGCGTGCGCTCACTCTTTCCGCCTTATTACTATTATCATACAATAATAATAGCAACGACTGAAGGAAACAAGTGGCACAAACACTTGCTTGTGGTAAACATAATATTTTCCTGGAAAATATTTACCTAAATACAGAGTTCAAAAGGACCCCGAGCAATGGTTTTAGAAACGTTGTTGTCAATATGAACAACTTTTACTATGACTATAATGCGGGGATAGGAAAAATTAATATTTTTTAGTCTCCATTCAAAATAAAATGATTTTCTTTCTCGGGAGATGACATTTTTTTGTATAGAGATGAAAAAAAATATTAAAGTAAAAGTTGTTCATATTGACGAACCCAACAACGTTTCCAAGACCATTGCTCGGGGTCCTTTTACACTCAGTATGCAACAACAAAACATATTGTAACATAAGGCTGCTTTCCACAGGGTATCTTTGGTCTGATGCAGAAATGTCTCTTCCGCACCTAATTTAAAGCAGACTACTGCTTTTTTATTTGGCACCTAAAGAAAGAAGGAGTACTTATAGTACTCTAAAGAATATGGAATGAAGACTTTTTGGAGTCGGGAAAGTTCAGATCAAAGTAACTCCAGTCAATGGTACACAGTATCATACGTTATATAAACAATTGGAATCTTAACTATTTATTTAAAGTAAATACAGTCTGTGATTGTAGTATCGATTGATACTATCGATATTATAGATTATATCTTATGAAAACTATCGATATTTCGGTCACTATCTAAACCTTGGATGACGTCGTGGCAAAAATCGAATCGAATCGACGACAAGATCCACTGACATTAACCATTTTGATATTAAAAGGTTTCAGTGTATTTTTACTTTTTAACGAAGTTTTTAAAAATTACTAAAAAGTATATTTTTCTCAAAACTTACTACTTTTTTTTTTATTTACAATCTACACTGAAAAATGGTGGTGATGGTGGTCAAACGCTTGTTCTTAATGAGTAAACTTACAGCTACAAGTAAAATATTTTCCCAGGTCCTTATCGCTGGGTAGGATGCCCAGAAGGCGTTGAGCTAGATAGGACGCAACCTTTTTGTCTGTGGACTCTGATAGTATTTGGGACAATTTTTCCTTTATATTCCATGATCGTGGAAATTTTTGGAAAAAATACAGATAAAGTTCCAGCCCCAGCAAGTTTCCTCAGTAATTTTTTCCCTAAATTTTAACTTACCAAACATACACACATAAGTTGTCACACCTCAACAAAACAAACATTCGCATTTACAATATTATATTTTTTTGTTATACTGTACTTTTCTATCGAAAACTATAATCTTTTACGAAGAAACACAAAATGTTGCCAATGACACTCATATCTCCGATCTCCGTTGCAATTTACGTTTGGTACAAATACATAAAGCTTATCTATCTATTGGTGATAAAACTCAAACCAGTGTGGTGCGGAAACATTTAAACATTTGTTTTACTAAAATCGAAATTTATAAAAATGTCAAATTTTCGTTTCGTACCTGTTGGCTTTTTGGCAGAGCCTATGAATGCGACGCTCCTACAGTGAAGGAAAACAACGAAACTACACACAACAAAAGTGTCTAGGGATCAAGAACATTTTTAGCTCTAAAAAAATCTAATCTTCTGAATTGGTCTCCTACCTAATTCCTCATGCCTGTATCAATTACTTATATCACCACCACATTTTGAATAAATTATGAATGAATTCAGTTATTGTAAAATATATTCTTGATTGCAATCTTCTAAAATGTACTTGATCCCTAGACACTTGATGTGTGTATAATACCACAAGGTGTGTAAAACCTATAACGGCGATAGGCCTTACCCTGACACGTCGGGTTACATAAATACGGGCAAGCGGTTTTAATTCCCTGAAGTTTAGTTGTGTTGTTACTGACATTAAAGTAATATTTTGAATGGAACGCGTGTGTCATGACATGAATGACACAAGTTGGCAGCAAAAACCTGCTAAGAAAATTATTACGGCGAGAGTAATGCAAAATAATAATAATGAAATGTCGATGGCTTGAAAATAAAAGAGTCGTAAAAATATCGACTTCGCTTACAGTTTTTTTTACGTAATAGATACGGCCTTGACTTAGCTCCCTTACGTAGAAATAAACAATCATAGGATTGCTTGTGTGGCGTAGTATCGCGTGCTCTTTTACTTTATAATTTACTCGTACGAGACTCGCGATTTCATTCGTTTTTTATATTTTTTTACCTTGAGTAGAGTTTCAATGAAGAATGGTCTCTATTTTATTTTTTGGAATACCATAAAACTGTCACACATCAGTCAGTATTCAGTATTATTTAGTATCACCAATCTGGTTGACTTATTATATATTTTTGGGGCGACCTCTACACACCCGGCCATTTACATCACCCATATAAATCTGTTTTGTTAATCGAATTACATCCATCCCAATGCCCAAACCACCCATTTAAATTTTGGTCACCATAAAGCTTTTTGTGGCTTGGAAATCTTCTTCAAACACAATTTCTTTAAGAAAATTAGACTTTTACAAAAAAAATGTCATAACGTGATCACTTACCGGATGGTATTGTTTGAGGAAAGAGTGCATCCTCTCCACCTCCTCGGAAGTGAGTGTCTTGAGGATGAACAGCCGGTCGTAGCTCTGGTAGAACTTGGCGCCCGACTTACCCGACGAGTCATCGGGTATCGGCTGCGATCTGTGGACAAGCGTCGTGGAATATGTCAGAACCACTCACCGTGGTGGTATTCATAAAGTTAATGTGCTGTTAGTGAAGGTCTCAAAAAACTGGTCAAAAGTACGCGAAATACGGACAAATTGATCTAAGTTGACGTACGTTAACTATATAGTCAATCAACGTTTTGACGTTTTATGAATACGATGGTAATATTTTACAGTCATTTGATTTTTAATTAGAATACTTACTGTAATGTTGTGCTATGGGTGCCAGAGACTGATCGAGTTATATAAATACTTTGAAATATATACATAGATAGAGATATGCACACGCAATAAAGACTTACGTTTGTAAATAAAGAATTATGTCGGCGCCGAGAACACCTAATGTGCTCCTGCCAGCTCAGATCACTAGCCCATCTCCTAACCTAAATCTAAAAGTTGATGGACAACTTTACTTAACTGTATATTTTCCTATTGCTTACTTAGTAAGAACATTTTCCTACATAGCTCAAGTAAATAGTCGGGACCAAAACAAGAATACCCTCGGAAGTCACGTGTAACAATAATTAAATGAGTGTTCTAGTACTAATTACATTGATCGGTGTAATTCTAACTCTGTAAATGCCTTCGTACTTGGACGTATCTAGATAAACAGGCTTATTAACATTTATAGTCTGACCAGAAATATAACAAAAATAAAAACAACTTCATAAAAACACTTTCAATAATATCACAAATTTTGAAATATCATTCATGGAACATGCTATTACGAAAAATAGGATTGTTGAACACATGAGATTTTTGTATGAATATTTCTGGATAACTGATGCAAAGTAGCATCCTATGTTTGCGAAATTTTGGATAAAACACTTCACATACATATATTCAAATAACACCTACTGCAGAGACGAACTTATTATGGAAATGAAAGAAAACAAAGACGATCAATACAAAGAGAAGTGGAGTCAGCTTTGGTTGCATTGACAACTGAGAGACAAGTTTCAAAGTACGAGAGTGTAGCTGACTTGATCTCCTGAAGAAGTTCGAGTTGGATCTTCATCACACACACGAAGAAACCTTCGCCGTTTAGCTTTACTCGCAACACAATATCCTGGATAAACCTAAATCTCCATAGTCGACCCCAACATGTCAGAATATCTGATGCATTCTATTTAGATTCCAGATCAGCACCATAAAATGGATAATTCTTCGTTAACCGAGAATTAATCTCTAGAAGGCTTCTTATATCAACCCTAGCAAGGCATAGGTAGCAATTTACAAGCAACCGTCATCCACTATTAAAATAATCGTGTGCAATGCTTACGTAACGCCTGACGACTGGTAAACGTAAACGATGAACGGGTGCCGGTGGTTAGTCAATTACAGTAATAGAATATTTATACTCGTCAATAGGAAATGAAAGGTCACTGTGAGATGTTTCAGTCGAATCATGGAACTTTGTAAATGTCATGATAATAATATTTAAGAAAAACGGACTGTCTTTAAGCAGTACTAGTCGCTCGCCCATATTGTTTTTAAAGTGCCTCTCGATTTATCGGGTTTGCCATCATCAAATCCTGATTTCCTTATCATGGGGCCACATTGAAAATATCTTCTTTGCTACATAAAAAAAAATCCGTTCATATACGACCGAGTTATCGGCGAACAAACGTAAAAAATGCATACATAAATGCATTACTATTTTATATTTGTGGTAAAGATTTAAGCAACTTTGAGAACATGAATAAGCACTCTTTAGAACTTTTGACGCCGGAGTGATGTCAGACGACAATAAAGTTTCTAAAGAAGACATTGTAAAGTGACCTATCACATCCCAGAAAAGGTAGACAACAGTATGAATAAAACTGTTTTGTAAGGAGTAAAAAAATGCACACGTTAAAAAGAGATCGAACAAGTATAGACGGTGGAATGGTGCATCTTTTTCCAGCACACGTTATACTGCCACCCTAAACAAGTTTAGTATCGCCAATCTTTCAAGTGATAAAACAATATAACGTTATAAATCAGACTATCAAACCGGCCATAGAGCACTAAGCCGATGCAAAATAAACGTTTACGACTGTGTAATATAGTTTCCTGTTAGACTTGAATAAACCGTTTGCTACTATTTGCAGAAGACAGTCTTGACTCACAGCTAATTAAATACATTTTATAGACAGCTAGTGCACGCCCCGCGATTTCATTCGCGCAGTTTCAGTGCTCAATTTCATTCAAAAATACTACCGCCAAATAGAACCATAACTTCGAAATTAACAAATCCTTTTTTATCTCACTTAAACATCATAAACTAACCCCTGTACAAATTTCAGCGTCCTAGTGTTTGGGCTGGTAAGTGATTAATGAATCAGTCAGGACGGGATCTTTTCTGTCTACTTGGTACACGTCCTGTATACAGACATAGCCTACACCTCCGCTAGGCAACGTTCATACGGTGTAGGAAAACGTCTTGAATCCCGCATATGTATAGTACATATATACATACACAAAGGGCACAAAATGAACCCTATAACGACGACAGCCCACCCCAATCATTTTGGCGTCACCAATACATTTGGTGAACCGTAAGTATTTTCCAACCCCGGGCGAGACCTTTGGTATTAAAAGGCGTGAGTGGATTTTTTGTGAAGTTTAGTGGATAAACGGTTTCATTATATTGCCCGTATATGTCACAGGTTTCATATGGTGGCCTTACACATTAGCCGAGGACCTTTCTGGCAGACACACTCGCTGGTGCATATGAGCACATATTATGTGCATTCGAAAGGCAACGAGACCGTTTGAATTTTGACGAAGAAGACCTATGTATATGTGACCTAGACAGATGGATACGAGGCTAGAGGCAGCGAGACAATACGAAAGAAGTCCCTTGCTACTCCGGAAGCCGGTACTGGCAAGATTCCCTGCCATCAGATATGTTGAAGCGCAGTAATAATGATAATATGACAAAGAAAATGATAACAGAACGAGTGTGTACAGATATGCACTCGGTGAGAGCCTTGCTTGTTGTTGATCTCGGCAAATGTGTTCAGCCGACAAAAAAAAAACCTTCTGAGACACCGCTTTGACTTCGTAAAAAACTTAGTTTAAACTTTATAGGGAAGTACTCAGCAACAAAACTTTATCCGCCACTATTAAAACACTTGTTAAATAAAATCAAACAAAAAATATGGGAAAGAGTCTTCTCACAATCTTATTACAGATTGTGAGAAGAGTCGTATGGTGAATTACAATAGGTACTTCATTTAAATTAGCATTAAGAGGTCAATGTCCTCGTTTACTTGAAAAGGCATGTTTAAAACAAATTAGAAAACTCCTCGCGGTAAAACTGCTTTCAACTTTTTTAGACTTATATTTTTAGTGGCGTACGAGTAATTCTTCCTTCTAAGGCCCCTACATAAGTTACCCCTGCTAACCGTGCGTTCCTCACCATTATAGTGGTACTTCCCAACCATACAAATTGTGCTTGTGCACCACCAAATAATGTGCCCATAATTGTTGCTTATTTTTATTTACAGTGCACAGAAATGAACGTGTCAAAAGATTAGATTCTTTCTGAGTAAGAAGAACCTTAAAGTGACTAATAAAAAGTGTATGATACGAAAATGAGAAGATATTATATGAGATAAGTTTTAAGCAACTAAAAAATAATGTAATTCTATCCTTGCCGTATTTTTTTTAAACGCACTGAACAAGCGTTTGCCAACCCTCCTGCCTGATGTTAAGCAGCGATGTGGTCTACGATGGAGCACACTTTTCATTAGGTACCTATTCATCTGTGACTTGAAGACCTTCAGACTTCAGACAGATTTGTCCTGAAACTAGTCATCAAAGCGGGTTCAGTAATACAGACGTCTAGTTGAATGAGATATAAACACTTGACTCTTCTCTGAAGTAAAATTGGCTTATTAATTCATACAGTCATGTGAGATTCTATTGTGAAGGAAAAGCTAACTGGGGGAAAAACCTTACCTTTGAATCTTGGGCCGTTGTTACTAGGAATCATGAATTTTTAGTGCTCTCTAGAGTACAATAGATGCTAAACCATATTTTACCTAAGAGATTTTGTAGGTTTTCTTAGCTTATAAAGAATTTTGGATAAGTATTTTTTTGACAATTAAATATTCAAGTCCTTAGGAGACTTATATGGGAAGCAGTAAAGAAATCTTACTATAAAAGCACAAGTGTAAGTGACCTCGTTTATTTAAAAAGGCTTGTTCAGAACAATTTAAGAACTTCTCAGATTAAACTGTTTTCCCACTATAAATAAACTAGACCTGGCAAACATTGTTTTGCCAATAGGTTATTAATAGTGATTATCTGCAATCATATACATGTATTATAAACCTTCCTCTAGAAACATTCTATCTACTAAAGAAAACCGCATCAAAATCCGTTACGTAGTTTTAAAGACCTAAACATACATTTATGGACAGACAGAGGGAAACGACTTTGTTTTATACTATTGATAAATTATTATCTTCAAAGGTTTTATCCACGTCCTTTGGGGCATTTAAGAAGTCACCTCTGCGTTGATGTACAATTATACTTGGAATTTGTAATTTTATAGTCTCTATCAAATCTCAATCATTTAATCATTATCGTAATCAGCCCATATTTGTCCACTGCTGGACATAGGGCTATAGGGAATATAGGGAATTTTCGAACGCCAAAAATGTCTTCTTATCTGAAATGCTACTGTCCAGGGTGACTTCTGTAATTTATATGTTAGTACTTTTTTTATTATTTGTCTAAGTTATTCCAACTTCAGATACTTTTGTAACGTGAAAACAAACAATAAAAAAGTACTGTCACTGGCTGCAAGAAGTTAGTCATTTCGTGGACATTTATCCCCCCCCCTCCCTAATACAGCTAGCGACATCTGTCATAACTAAATTGAATTGAATTAAAAGCAACAAGATCCTCAGGGAATATTCAGATATTCCCCATTGAATGCCACTGTGATCTGTGTTCAGCTTCAGATAAGGATAGAAATACAAAATAACAGACTGTCAAGGATTTCCTTAAAGTGAACTACGTATATTTGCATGCCCTGATAGTTTTTGTGTCAACATTTGATGTAATAATAAAAGATTTATACCCAAACTTTTAGTGAATCCAAGTTTTATAGTAAGGCATGAACTTATTCTTCAGGCATTGGTTTAAAAACAATCATGAAACAAACAAAACAAAAACAACCGATTGACTCTTAAACGGTTTGAAACATGCACAATCGTTAATAGAAACCTTGGTAGGTTTAACCTTGACATTGTCGTGCAAAACAATAATATTAACACAAATATTGTTTTTCTTCATTGGTAGGTAGGTAAACATTGTTTATTGACAAGATCACACATCCAAAATAGGACACAAAAGACGCGACAACATTTTATTGGGCTGTTAAATGATATTAAAAGTGAACCCGTACTAAGTTTTAAATTTTACGTGTCATATTGGCGTGAAAGATGAACTCAGCTTATTATTTTACTACTGTATCACGTTGCCAAACGCAGTGTATATAATTATTTTGAACTAATATTGGTCACTGGAATTGGAACAATAAGAAAACGATCCTTCGTTACGTGCGTTTTAGTGATGTAAGAATCACGGCGATTGGCGAGCTGTGATTGGTGAACATTAACACTTACGGGTGTATCGACACGAAACGAATTATCGTTTTATTATTTGTTATAATCCTTCTATATTTATTTAAAGGACATATGGACAGACGCAAGAGCCGGGTTTGCGACGAGTGGCAATACAAACTCTACAGGAACTTTACAGGCTCTTTACTTTGAGGCATATTAATTTTTTTTAAATTTAATTTGCTATTTTCACAAAAGATGGCGCTACAGTACTCCTACTAATCAAAGGAAAATAATAAACTGTACATCAAAATTACTAACTTGCACACCTAAAATTACTAACTTGCACACCTAAAAGGCCAAAGTTATCATCAGAATGGCAATTAGGTGTGCAAGTTAGTAATTTTGATGTACAGTTTATTATTTTAGTTAGGTTAGGTTAGACTTTTTTGATGCACGTTTAAATACTATCCTTAA